>OY282452.1:10859166-10916666 GCA_958295655.1 Palloptera scutellata | reverse complement strand
ACCAAAAGTCAGACCAAATGGAGTGAACAAAATACGAAACAAATTCAGGCTAAAATTCTGAACGAAATTTAGACCAAAATTGAAACAAAATTTCAAAGCGAAATTCGGACCCAGGTGCTGAGCGAAAAGCTAGATCAAAACTCAGCCCAAAATTTAGATCGAAATTCGAACCCAAATTGGGCCTAAATTCAAAGCAAAACTCAGAACAAATTCTAACCGGAATTTAGAACAAAAAACATATCGAAATTCAAACCTAAATTTAGGCCGCAACTCACACCAAAATTCAAAATAAAATTCTCACCAATTACACTGTGCAATAAAAAAATTACGATTTATCTTGATTCTAGAGTAATTTGAGATCTTTGAAGAAGAACATTTTGCTCCATCCCATCAGGTTTTCGAGTTGACGGTTCGTCAGAAATATCAGTAAAACTACGTTAAAAACACTGTGTTAGCACATCTTTAATTTGAGAATTTTCGGTTTTGGAGTCTATAAGAAAATAGTTTAGTATAAAGAGAAGAACATTTTTGTGAACACAAATACCCTCTATTTACATTACACAAATACCCTCTATTTACATTTGGAGGGGTGGGCGGGGGGGGGGGGGGAAACTTCCACATAAAGTGTGGGGTGGAGTGTAGATAGAGCGTTTTTGTGTCACGTTCGAACTCAGAGACCTCAAATTCCTCAAGAATACTTACATGTAAAATCGCAAGTTCGTAGGTAAAAATTTTGATTTTGCGACTGTGTTATTATTTTTGGAGAGTATACTGTCACCTATAATATCTATTGTACCCCTACAGCAGTACTTCCAGAAGTTCGACCTCTAATAAGAGTTTTAGTGCTTGTACTACTTTCATGGAGTTAATCTCCATGGTACAACCGGTATTTGATGGCTACCCAGGTGCTGAGCGAAATTTCGACCAAAATTCAAACAATAGTTTACAGAAAACCTCTGACCGAATTTTAACAAAATTCATACCTGATATTCAGACCATTAACAGTTCCAAAACACAGACGAAAATACTGCAAGATTCTGGAGAAAATTAAGAATAAATTTTGAGCTCATTGATTTTATCTAAGGAGTAAGATTCCACTTGCCAGTATTTACTTTAAATGTGCACTGCAGCACTTGCTGGTCGCATAAATTAGCTTAAACTTAATATTTTGTTTGGGAATACAACAACAAAATAGAGCGTTTTTTAATTATTGTTTCTAACCATTGAATATTCTGATAAAATAACAATAAGTAAGCGACTTTAAGCGGAAAACTCTAAGTGATAAATTAGAAGCACTTGTTTTTCGTTTCTTACATTCTTACTTACTTACTTTTAATGGCACAACAGCCCATGGAGGGTCTAGGCCGAGCTTTTCGCATCCACTCATGTTGCTATTTTTGTACATGGATGGAAGGGACCTACAGTTTTAATGCCGAATCCGAACGGCGAAATGAAAAGCTTTTCATAGCAATTTTTACTCTTGTAGGTTTGCCATTGCCTGCCAAGAGGTGGTGCCGGGTAGAAAAATTATCTTTTCTACTTTTTGATTTTGCATGTGCCGAGATTCGAACCCCGGACACTTTGCGTAGCAGTCCAACGCGCTACCACTACACCACATCGACCACCACATTCACATTCACTAACTTTTTTCTTTGACTGTACATACACGTATAGTAATTTTTTCATATTCCTTATACTTAGTGAAAATTTCAAAATCTTCATCTACTCACACATGAGCTACTTCAACTCACACAGAGAAACATTTGCGCCATAAATTATGTGATGTTTTTTTTTTTGCTTTGCTTTTTCCGAATTTTTCACTTGGTGTAAATCAACAGAAAGCTACATTTATTGAACTTCTACTAACTTAACGTCGCCGTACAGCGAGTACGAGTAGGTAGAGAAAATAGAATTGTTGCTAAACACATGCTGCAGCTCTTGATTGGCTGCAGGCACGCCACCAACAACTGCTGCTGGTAGTGTATGCTCTTTTTGCTATTGCAAAAGTTTTTCATGTAGAGGAGGAGGTAGGCAAACAATTTTCCTAATTTTGCTAAGGGTGGAAAATAAATTCGTTCTAGATTTAGTTTAGTCACTGAAGAGTTTCGTTTTCTTTTAAATTATTTTTTATTCATTTTAAATTTATTTGTTTTAATATTAAACTGCATTCAAAATCAATTCAACGCAATTTTTCGGTAATAAATTTGTATTCATTATTTGTAATTGTGTCGGTTTCTTCTATTCTTTGTTGAAAATACCATTTTCTTTAAGGTTTTCTCAACACCCAATGCCCACTTGACTGCTGTCAGCATAGCATTTGTTATCGTTAGCGTAGCAGCAGCTAACAGCAGCAGCAGCAGCAGTCAAAGGCATGAGCAGCAGCAACACACACACACACACACACACACACACACACACACACACACACACACACACACACACACACACACACACACACACACACACACACACACACACACACACACACACACACACACACACACACACACACACACACACACACACATGCACATACATATACATAACAGCAATTGACTTTTGGTGTCGGTTGGGCGAATGAACGAGCGAGTGCGAGTCGAGACAAAGTTATCACACTTTTACTAAAGTGATTAATACGCGCACTTCCGTCATCCGGCCACATTGGCCGGAAGTGTATCCACACACGCTCACACAACTATATAACACATAGACGCATATCACACATACTCGCACAATATCACTCATGCTCTCTCTCTCGTATATCTACAAACGAACACGTATACAAATAAGTAACAGCAGCAGCAGCAGCAGCAGCAGCAGCAGCAGTAGCTCGTATATCAAATGCAGCATATGTGTGGCGATAAGTTTATTTCGTAAATGCATTTATGTATACGTGCATGTGTGTGCGTGTGTGTGTTTATGTGACTTTATGTGAATTTGTGTACTGATGCTTGTTCGTGATTTGGGACACAACATTTTTCATCGGAATTTCTTCTGTTTTCTTTTTGGCTCCTCAAAGTAAACGAAAAAATTGCGAACTCTTATCAACTTTGAAAGAAACTAAAATTTATTTCACAAGATTTTTTACCAACAGCTGATACTTGCATACTATAATCAACATTTTCAAGTATTTGCGTATAATTTACAGACATTTTGTTGTAATTGAAGATATTTCCGAAAACTAAATAGTTGATGAAATTTTAGGAGTTTGAAGAATTCAATAAAGATACTTAGATGTGATTGTTGGTTGTTTGTTGTTGTTGTTTCCAGTTTATATTGTCCCTGGAGGGTTCATTTGAGGATTCATTGGGGAATATTTTAACGTGGTGGATTCCAAGCTCGACGCACAACCATTCATTCAACGCCACGGACAAGCCCGCCGCACACATTAGTTAGCTCACTGACGAGTGTCAGATCGCTATCCAAGGGACGCCACGAGGAGGCTGTGTATCGATTTGAAATGTAGAAGCGCAAGAACATAGACTGTCACGAATTTTACCTTGTGTCCTACGCCCCCAGTCCCCAGAGCAACAAACAAAAACAATAATCTTGACACTTATACTATTGAAGTCATCAAGGATTTCGTTTACATAGGATCCAGCATTAATACCAACAATAATGTCAGCCTTGAGATCAAGCGGAGTAGAAATCTTGCCAACAGGTATTACTACGGGTTCAGTAGGCAATCGAGAAGCAGAGCCCACTTACGAACGACGAAAATAACGTCCTATAAGTTCCTCATCCTTACAGTCCTAATGTATGGCGCAGAGACGATTCTTTGTTCGTTTTCATGAGAGTTTTGATATCTCTCCTCTTGCGGCAAATAATGATTTAACTACATTCGCTTCACACTTAAGCTTCAAATGTCTTTGGCACCTTCAAAGAACACGTTCTACCTTCAAAAATTACTATCGCTCCTAACCCACTTCCCCCAAGCCCTTCTCAATTTGTAACTATATACTACCAGAATGTACGAGGGCTACGTACTAAAATCTCTACAGTGTTTCTAAACTCCCAAAAGCTTCCCTACGACATATTCGCCCTTTCTGAAACCAACTTGTGTTCCGATTACAAAGACGTGGACATTGACCATCAATGATGATGATAGGCTGTTAGGAGAATTCGAGAGGAAGATACTCCGTAAGATCTATGGTCCAATTTGCGTGGACGACGTGTATCGATTAAGATGGAACGATGAGCTGTATGAGCTGTAGGCCGACACTGACATAGTCAAGCCTATGAAAATCCAGCGGCTTCACTGGATGGGTCATGTTGAGCGAATGGAAGAGAGCGCTCCGCTCCGGCTAGATGGGTTTTTCAATCGAATCACGGAGGAGGAGCACGCAGAAGAGGACGTCCTAATCTCCGTTGGAAAGACCAGGTACAGGGCGACCTGACTGCACTTGGCCTTATCAGCTGGCGCCAGCGCGCGTATAGCAGAGGCGACTGACGAAGCTTTATGGAGGCGGCCAAGACCGTTCATCGGTTGCAGTGCCAGCTAAGTAAGTAAGTTGTCCGTGGAGCATATCGATATTTTCATAATTGTTGGGTAAACATGTCATCTCTCGGCAGGAGCGATATTTGAAGTCATGCGTAGAGCCGAGTTCACTGGCAGCGTGAATAGTAAGCACTTTGAAGGTTTGTTAGATGCGGACAAGTAAAAAGCGAAAAAAGAGGAAAAATTGAGGTAAAAATAACTATTTTTGCACAAGAATAGAAAAGAATGGGAGAGGAAAGGACTCTTCTGTGGGTGAAATAAAAAAGAAAGATATGCATTATTCCTGGAAGTGAAATTTTTTACACCTGACAACCCTGTACTGACAGATTCTGAATCAATTTAACTCATTACACTTGAGAGACTAACGGTTTTTCCGTGCTCTCTTCTAATTGGTATAGAACCCCTACTTAGGATAAGTGTAGCATTTTAAGTGCATTGCTTAAAATACTTCAATAATAATACATATACTTATTATAAATGTGAACCATATATACTCATTTAATTATTTTTCCTTTAAATCAACAAATTCTGTAGTTATTTGAGATAAAATACATCATTCATCTCATATATAATAAATTTACTTTATATTTAAATTTCATAACTACGGTTCAATAATAATATTTCAGTATTTAAGTATGTGCATATATACTAACTACTTACAATGAAAAGCATTAAAATGTTTTTGGACCAGAGTAGTACCATTCCAATAACAAAATATCTAAAAAAAAAAAAAAAAAAAAATGGCATACAAAAATAAGTCAATACCAACGAAGCGTATGCATAAAAAACCCGAGGCTAATCATCTGGAAATATTGCCTAATGGATAGTTAACACGATTTTTGCTTTAGAATAATTTTGCCTAGCAAATCTACATACAGGCAAAGTGTGAAATCTAACAGTGAGCATACCATATAGCAGCCAAATTTTTTCCTTTTTTGTAGTAGCTTCTGCAGAGAGGAGGATTGGAGGTGAGTAGTCGCGGCAGTCGGAGATAGCGAGCCATTACTATGCATTGAAAAGCATTGAAATTTATGGTCAACGAGGAAAGTTTCAACAAAACTTAAAAAAAAATTAAACATAAATAGAAGCATATGCATTGTCTGCATTGTGCGCGCTGACATTTTAATCTAGAAAACGTGTTGCATACATTTAGGCGTTTTCAATAAATGATTGGTATTTATTTATTTAAGTTTATTTTTCTTGTTTTCAGCTCTTTTGTGATTTAATTTCAAAAATATTAATAGATTTCACTTTCAATTGAACAAATTCACAGTTTAATAAAGCAAAGTTGTAAATATATTCTTTGCTGTTATATGCATAAATTTCCATCATGATTATCCATCTGACGTATACTTTACTTTCTATGTTCTGCTTGGCTTGCCTCACTTTTATGAGTTATTCAATTGTGTCAACATCCACACACACATACACACACATACACACACACCCATACCCAGCCTTGTGTCTTCCTTTACCCAGATTACCTATACCATATTTATTCATTCTTGACTGCACGCATATACTTCATACAGATATTCAACAGCAGAAGCAGTAGTAGCGACAGCAGCTAATAGCTTTGCATAACCGACTGCAGCTAAAGCTTCTACAGCATATAACAACAGCATCACTCATCACTAGGTTATCTGATGGAGACACATTATTCGCAGTTGGCTGACCTGTAAGCCTGCTTTCCTGTTTGCCTGTTTGCCTAGCTCTCCTGATTGCCTTCTGTGTCTTAACGGTTTGGCCTGCCTGGTTTGGCTTAGCAATGGTAGCTTCCTACCTTCTCTGTCTCCTCCCTGGCTAGTGCCTTGATTGCTTCCCTTGATATCTGGCTGCCTTGCTGCCCCCTCGCTGCTTTGATTGCCTGCCCTGACTTGATGGCCTCCCTGACGAGATATCCTGCTGCCTGCCTTTAATGTCGTTTTGCCTCGACTAACTTTAACTGCCTTCAGTGACAGTGTCACCAACACTTCGTTGCTATTGCTAACATTTTAGAATATGACAAATGCTCTTTAATACCTGCATATGCTTGCTGCTGCGCCCTTCGTTTGATTTAACACACTTTTTTGTCATCACGTTCTATGATGTCATCATGTGTACAATGCAAACCTCAATAGCTCCATTATTTCTACCCCTTCTCTTTCATAGCTGCTAGCTGCTCTCAAATATGTTTTGAATTTATCTATTGACAGAAGTCTCAATGGAGCTGCTGCTGCTGCTGCTACTTTCTACTTCTCTATTGGTAACTGATTTTGAACGTTGCATGCAAGCACACACACAGACACACACACAGACACACACACAGACACACACATACACACACACACACTTGCAAATAGGCCGTTTTTTCTCTCACTGCATGTATGTGATATTTTTGCTTATCATGCCCATAGCATACTTTCAGGGGTGTAAACATTTTGATTTTTCTTTTATTTCATAGATTTTTTAAGCGATATTTTTATTTTTTTCCACATATATTCAATTTTAGCAACTCTCCTTACTCATACCTTATATTCATTCATCCATCCTATTCTTCAGCTATCGTTTTCTTCATTTGTTCTCTCTACATACAGTATAACGATATTTTATGAAAATGCTTGAGGGTATAAATTCTGAAAATGAAATTAACCCTCGTTTTGCTAAAATTAATGTGTTTTAGTTCCAATTTTTGTGCAGACCATTCAAACGTTTACCATTTAAATTTTTGGGCAATAATATCTTTTAGGTACATGAGTGTGTGTATGTTTAGGTGGCGCTGTGTGTGTATGTATGTGCATGTGTATTAGTATTCATAACAACATGTCACATATCATCATATTTGTATGTAACACAGACCATACCTAAATTTCCTCCTCTTCTTAACCTTCGTCTTTATTTTTTTGGGTAACTATTTTACTTTTGTAATTTGCATAATAATTTCTTGTTGAAATATGGTGCTTTTGTGGTATTTTGGTGTTTTTGGGGATTTCATATTTTATTTATTTTTATTTTCTTCCAGAGTGTAAGGGATTTTTGTTTAATTTTTATTAGTTTTCAGTTTATGTGTTTTGAATTTTAAGCAGCAACCAAAAAGCTGAACTGCATTATCCTTTTGTGTTGAAGAAATATGTGGAGTTGTTGTAATATGTGTAAATTCTTTAAGGTAATTTAGTTAATATTTTTGGATAAAGTACAAGTATTTCAAATACTCATGAAATATTTGCGGGGGAATTGGGAGGTTGACATAAACAGTGGAATTGCATGACATAAAACAGAGCCAATTAAAACAAACCATGTTGGATGGTTCATATGAGAGAATTGTAGTAAGGATGGTGAGTATGTAATTGAAATGCGGACGAAAAGAGAACGATAAGGGTCTCTTCTCTCTTTATAAAGAATCTAATATAAAAATAGTCCACCGTGGCGTACTTAGTAGTATGCTGAACTGCAAAGGCAAAGAAATATCAAAACATTTCTACATGGTAGGCAGGCAATGACAATCATAGAAGAGTAAAACTCGGCAAAAAACTGTAAGCCCTTTCCAATAACGTACAAATATTGGGTCATATAAAAATGATTCTCGGTGTTTTTCATTACAAAACTATGTTAATACCAACAGATCTGGCAACACCAGTCCCGGAGTGGTTTGCTCGATTTCGTTCCGGAATTTTGATATCAAAGATGCAAAGATGAATCACTTTGCAACTGGTGGAACAAGCTTTCAAACATGTGTTTGCTTGACTAGTTTTACTAGGTTTGTGGGTTCCAATATCATCATGCAATGAAAAACCGCGGATACTTTTTATATAGAAGATAAAAAAGAATACGAACTGTGGTATGAATTCGATCTGATTTTTGGGGATAAATTTGACTCAAGGTCAAGATTTGGATTGTTTTTTTCTTTATTAGATTTAGATCTGCGTTTTCGTCAAATTATTTATTTAAATTTATCATAAATTTTGCATTGAATTTTGTTTGAGTTTTGGATCAATTTTACGTCTGATATTTCGTCTGACTTCGGGTCCAATTTTTCGCTTAACTTTTTGTTTCAATTTTGGTCTCACTTATCGGTTGAATTTTAAATAGGTTTAAGTATTTTTTGATAATCCGAAATATGTAGGCGTAAATATTTGTTCGACTTTTGGTCGATATTTTCTAACATATTTTTGCTGACAGTCTTAGGTCAGCTTAGAATGGAGATCATACTTAAGCTAGTTTCTGACCCATTGTAATACCACGACGCCTGCTTTCACAGTTACTCTAATCTTTTCTTAAGCCTATTCTCTTGGTTTACTAAACTTCAGAATTCCTGATGCCTGCAGATTTAATACAGCAGGAGAGTTTCCATTACCATTCTGTAGTATTTTATATACACACTTTTCTAAATCTCTGATGTCAGCATATTCGAGGTCAGCTGGGTTGCTGAAGAAGAGTTGACCTAAGGAAGCTACTCTATGTGTGGCACGGCGAATGTAGTTTCCTCCTCCTCATCGTGGCAGCTCCTTGAGAAGTTGTTAGCAGGCGATACTAATCCATTGGCACGACTACTAATCAGATAATGCCCAGTGATTATTGCGGCAATGCTGCTAATAGAAGATCTAGTTGGAGCGGAAAGTGAAAGTCTGACCTCCTCGTAGTTGTAGGATGGCTAGACTTTTTTTCTATCGTGTGGGACCGCTTTTACTTGTCTCTCCACCTACTGTTACCTAAGTTAATAATTTTGCTATACCTATATGATGTTCAATTTGCAGGTGTCCAAAGGCATATCTGGGTCTTGAGCCTCGTGAGAGATTACTGTGCCTAGTCTTGCTAGCTCATCGGCTTTGAAATGACCCAGAATGTTACTACGACCTGGTAACCGGTACAGGTGTCCTTGGAATGCTAAGATATTTTATTAGAGGTAGCAGTTACCAGATGTAAAAGTATGAAATTGATAACTGTTAATTTTTTTATGAAAATATACGTTAATTAAAAAAAAATGGTTATACAGTCAATCTTTAAAGTAGTGGACATTGCTAGCTACACATTTTTCCCATCTCTCTGGCAATTTGTGAATGCTTCGCCAAAAAAACTGTTCGTTTTTTGAGTCAAACCAGTCATCGAGCCATTTTTTCACATTTTCGTACGAATCGAAGAGCTGCTCAGCAAGTGCATGCCCCATTGATGAAAATGATTGGTAGTCAGATGGAGCCAAGTCTGGTGAATAAGCCACATGGGGAAGGGCTTCCCAGCTGTACGAATCTACCAATTCCCGAGTCTATTTTGTTCGATGTGATGGTGCATTGTCATCAAGAAAAATCACTTTGTATTACCTAGCTTGATATTCTGAACGTTTTTAACACAAAGCACGCTCAATTGTTGTTGGTAGCGTTGACCAGTAACTGTTTCAACTGGTTTAAAACCAGGTCAAACCAGATAACACCTCGCTGATGCCAGTAAACACAGAGCATTGCCTTCTTTCCGAAGCAACTTGGCTTTTCTGTCGATTTATTGTCGATAAGTGGTTGTATGAAACTTGATTGTTTATAAACTGAATATTGTTGACAGAACTAAATGCAACGAAATACCGCCAATGGTTTGGTTTGAGAGAGCGTATAGTTTTACCTAATGACACAGAGATGTCATTACCGGTTTCAGTCAATTCATGCGGCACCCATCTTCCCTCTGCGGAACCTTCAACATCAATCCCATGGCTTTTAAACGTTGAAAAATGCATTGTTAGGTCACATTTAATTGTTCTGTAAGTTGTTCTTGCGTTTGACCATCATCCTCATCGAATAAAGCTTGCAATTCGGCATCTTCAAACTTTTTCGGGGGTCTTCCACGTTCTTCGTTTCTCACATCAAAATCGCCACTTTTAAACTTATTGAACCACTCGTTGCATTGAGTTTTGCCTAGAGTGTGCGGGCCGTAAGCTTCCACAAGCATTCGACGAGATTCCAAAGCAGATTTCTTCAATTGGAAACAGAAAATCAATGATGTCCGCATATCGTATGGGTGCACTGTTTAGTGGCTTACAGTGAGTTACAGTGAGCCACGTTTTAATCTGGTTCTTGCTCTGAACTTTGGTTTCTATCTAAAAATCATCTTATAATTTAGGAAAATCAATTCTTGCCAAACCTGAATCTAGATATGTTACTGATTGGGCTTCATGATTCGTGGTTGAAGAATGAATGTATATTGTTTTATCCATTAAAAGTACACCGCCCAGCCCCCTCCCCCTTGTATCCTTCAATGATTTGACGTATTCGTTTTTATTTTTTACTGGAACAAACTCTTTCATCTTCTTTCTTTTAATGGCAGGAGCCTAGGCTGTCCTTTTCGCATCCTCTCATTTCGTGCGTGATATATATTTTTACCATAAGTGTATGAATGGAAGGGACCTACAGTTTTATGCCGAATCCAAACGGCGAAGTGATAAGCTTTTCATATGCAAAGAGTAAAAACTCTTGTAGGTTTGCCATTGCCTGCCATGTGGTGGAGCCGTGTAGAAAAACTACCACTACGCTACAGCGACCACTTTTCTAAACAAACTCTTTGCACCCATTTAAATTCCATTAGCAGATGAGGAGACAAATAAGATCTAGATTGGTAAACTTTGACACCGTATAAAAGTTGAAGACACAACAACAGCAACAACGTCAATAACAATAACCTTACAAATACAACTGTTATGTGTGTGCATGTATTCAACCATAAATGCTATGATAAAAACTAATACCATTTCAGCTTCACCTGTTACAAAACTTAAATAATTGATGTAAATGCAAGACAAGATGAGAAATGTCACAGATGCTTTTGCTCTCCTGCCTGGCAGCCAGTATTTGCCTCCACTTGAATCCTCATCGTGCTTAGCTTCCATTCACAGGGCAAACATATTTATCGTATTTATATCATTTTTCAGCACCTTCTTGTGTTTGTGTGTTTGTATGATTGTGTACTAGTGTGTGTGTGTGTGTGTGTGTGTGTGTGCAAGTTAAATAAATGTCAAAATAAAAAAAATAGAAAAAAGTCTAATGTCAAATGTGACATATAGGTACGAATGTTTACTAGCATACTTAGCTCCTAAGCGAAACTGTCAAAGTATGCAATTGACATGTTTGTTTGCCATGCCGTGGCCAATTTGTTGGGAGGAATAATAGTAGATAGAAAAAAGAAGAGAAGAGCAGACAAAAGTAGCAGCTGGGGAGCGGAAAAGTGTTAAATGTTTTTGATGAATTTGTCACTTGTAAGATGAGAACATTTTCTACTTTTTGTTTGGTTTTTTTTTTTGCTTTCAAGAACCAGAAAAATTCCATTTAGTATGTGTGTGTGTGTGATTCAGTGTGAATAATTCTCTGTTGGTGTATGTATGTATACGTCCTCGTATGTGATACATTTGGGTCAAAAAATCATCATCGTCAGCAAGGACAATCACGTCAATTTTAAATTGAAACTGATTCTTCTGTTATTGTGTTACTTTGTTACTTAAGCCTTAAGCTTTAAGCCTTTAGGATTATAAGGGTGAAGAAATCAAATTCGGTTACTGTTTGCTTTTACACAGATAAGATTTGGGTTAAGTGGGAGGTAGATTTTTAAGGAGAAAGAGAGCTAGAGAGGCCGAGAGAAAGTACAGTGGCAAAGAGCTTTGGCATTAGGATAAATGTTGATTAATTATAATGAAAAAAAAAAGTTTAATTGCAATTTTTACCCTTCACGTGATGTTGACTTAATAAGTTAACATAAATCTCTCTACATGCCAAAAAATCAAAAGTTAATATTAGAATTTATAATTGATTGCAAATGAAGAAACTTAAATTTCTACTGCGAAACATATACAATATAAGCCTGAAAGTATGCAATACTAAACTTATTTTGTACAGTGTTATTCAATAGAATAGTTAGATGAGTACAAAGACGCCGAGGCGAAGTTGTTCGTGTAATAGCTGGATTCCCAGATTCAAATCCCAGCGTAGTCAAAATATTAGAAAATAAAGTAGAAAAGTCACGTGCTTAATAAATACATTGATACTTTTACTTTGTATCTGCGAAGGAAGTATGAATCGAAAATTTATTGTGACATGTTTTCTCTTTCCCCCCCCCCTCCCCCCCGTTTTGCTAGAGAATTTTTTATGGGGAAATAAAAGCTCAAAAGTTTCGATTTGTATAAAGTTCTTCAAGAGCGAAAAAAAATTTGCATTATTAATCATTGCCACATGTTGAAAATCTGAATCTGAATAAAACTGATTTTTATATTGTCGTAAAAATGAAAGCAGAAAAGGAATAGAAAACAGAAAGTGTTAAGAAAAAAAAAAACAAACATAAAGAAGAAAATGTTAAGATGCAATTTGACAATTGTGACAATCTGTAGACGACGGTTATGCCGGTACAACTAGCAACAAAAACAACAACAACCACCAAAGCATCATTGCAAGAAAGCACGAACTCACAGAAAAATAAAAGTAAATGGAAGCAAAAAAACTCAATATCAAACTAAAATCCCCAACAACCAAAAGTGCGCACGTTTACAATTGCAGCTCCATGGACCGTGTACAACAACGAATGACACACGTAGTATGTACATACTTCCTACATTAGTTTCCGCTTACTTGTGTCCTGGTTAATTGAGCTATGATTTATGGTTATGTAAGATGAAAAGTTTTAATCCATTTAGTTAATGCTCGCTTTAAATGTGTCTGACCTTTAAATTATAATTTAAAGGCACATTCAAACGATTTCCAGTTGATGGCTACATTATAAAAGTGACTTAAAAATAAAATAATTTATCACTGTCGCTGTTTTATTGAACTTTCAGAGCATTTAAACGATTATTTTTTGTAATTGCTTCAGCTGTGCGAACTCGGATTTAACTGATTTCTTTTATTAATTACATACATTAAAATCTGTGAATTTTTTCCGGCTCAATTAACCGGAAACTGCTGCCTTGGCAATTGAAATTGTAGTGTAAAGGAAACACCAAGGACATATTTTACTCACTTTATATTTTTACATACACATATCCATAGAAAGAAATGAAAGGTTACAACAACACAAACAAGAACAAACACTAGAAATTCATGTCTCAAAATCGCGTTCGCTCTCTCTGAAATGTCAATTTTATTTTATATTTATTTATTATTGAATACAGACGACAGCATCAGCTGCAATTGGTAAGTAGTTGCCAGTTTACGCCAAGACTCCACTCGTATCTGAAGTATACAATTTACTTCTTAGCGAAAAAAGATACCAACAAAAATAACTGGCATAGATTGAGAAAAGCTGCAGATTTGTTAGAAGATAACGAAGAAAGTATGGAATGTCATCAGCCAGGATATTAAGGTGTTGGCAATGGGTGTAATCTCCAGCAGTTTCTCATTCGAGACACGACATTGATAACGATTCTTTTTCTTTTCTCTCCTTGCTGTATTAAAATCTGTATTTGAAAGAAGCTGAGAGAGATGATGATTCTGATTCCATAGAAAATTGTATACAGTTAGGCGCAAAATTAATTGTAGCACAGTAACTTTCCGATTGTATTTTATGTTGTGCTGCTGTACACGAGATATAAGATGAGAGAGAAACTGATGTTGGTTTTGTTGTATTGTAAAGAAGTTTTTTATTGCTTACTTAAATTTTTTTTTTGTTTTGGAAAAAGTAAATATTTAAATTTAAACTACTTGATAGGAGGAATAAGAATTTGAAATTGCTTAGAATTGCTTCCAGTAATTACAAATCGGTACCAGTTATTGCATTGCTGTAGACTAATGGGTTAATGAAGACTAATTTCTCTCTTTCGGCTTGTAGTTTGTCAAGCATATCGCTCTCGCTCTCGCACTAATTATTTCTAGCGCTAACTAAGAGAGCATTTGGCTACGAGAGTATTAGTATACAGTGGGCCGGATGTGCAGTAATCCGTGCTTAATTGCATCGGTGAAAATGTACAGTTTGTGCTTCAATTAGCCGGTGAATGCAATTTAACGAGTTATTTAAGTACATTTTAAACTGAAAACGTAATATTTATGGCGCAATTAAGCGTGATTCAATTAACCGGAGATTATTGTATCTGTTATTATACAATTCGATACTTTTAAAGGCACAACAGCCCATGGAGGGCCTATGCCGATCTTTTCGCATCCACTCATGTTGTGCGTGTTATATTTGTACATGAATGGAAGGGACCTACGGACCTACAGTTTAATACCGAATCCGAACGGCGAAGTGAAAAGCTTTTCATAGGCAATTCTTACTCTTGTAGGTTTGCCATTGCCCGCCAAGAGGTGGTGGATGCCGTGTAGACAAATAAGTTTTTCTACTTTTTGATTTTGCCTGTGCCGAGACTCGAACCCCGGACACTCTGCGTAGCAGTCCATCGCATTACTACTACGACTACCACAGCGACTACTTATATAGATATATATATTCTTCAAAATTCAATTAAATCTTACATTGTTATTTCTTATCTTAAAATTCTTTTCTTTCCATTGAAAAAAAAAAAAAACTTTTAACCCGAAAATTTGCACCTAGGCGTGAAATTAGTCATCAAATTAGCGTTTTTGTTTTTATAAAAAATAACACAAAAGAAAAACCACCGAATTCCAAAAAGAATGGTGGAAAACTTTGACCTAGGCGAAGTAACAAAAGCAAATTACTTTAACTAAAAAAAGAGGCGAGAAACTGACTTTATCCTTTATTTGACACACAAAACAAAACAAAAAAAATAAATCTACAAAATGCTGACAGCAAAGAGCACGTTCTAAACAGCTGCGATAGAAGCATAAAGTTTTCGAAAAACAAAACGAAACACACACGAATAGTAAAATTTTCATGCCAGATGGCATCAATGGCGAGTAGTTGAGCACGAGAAAGAACCAAAGAAAGGACGATATTTAAAACATGCTTTATTGTTGCTGTTGTTGTTGTTGCCCGTCTTTCTTTCTTCTATGCTCTGATATCCTTTTAAGGCGCCACGGCGTCATTTTGTTAGCGTTTATAGTTAATTTGTGAACTATTGTTGTACACGAAACCATCGCCCCGTGCTCTCCCTCAAATCACACAAACAGAGTTGAATGATTTCTCTATTTCTTACTTACTTATAGAAAAAGAACATTGTGTATAAGCTCAACGTTTAGCACCATTACGTTTTGTAGTTCTTCGCCTAAAGCATTGCGAAATTGTTGCATACTTTTATGCCTTTACAGCTAGGCATAGTGGCAGTAGTTACGTACTCGTATTTAGTTGTACATGCTCGCAGTTGTGTATGAATTTGAACACGAATGAATTGCGACTTGTGATTTTATGACTTTTTTTGTCGGTTTTGTGCATCTTGTTCTCTCATCTTTTCAATTGTAATTTGATTTCATTGTAATTTAATCGCCTGTAAATGTTTGCCGGTTTGATGTTGAACCTGCTAGCAGCAAGCAGCACAATTTACTGGTCTCGGTGTAAAATGTTTTTATATTTTTTGTGGACTAGGGGGTAATGGTGGTGGTTGATTTAATACCCAAATTCAATTATGCATTTTTACGCGTTTCCATTGTGTTTCGTTTCTTATTTTTTGTTTGTTGGTTGACGTCATTTCTGTGCGCTCGCCCTTGTCTTATAGTTGAATTTATTATGATATTAAATAGACATAAATCATGCTAATGGAGCGTTTAAAATTTTAAGCATTTTGAACGGGGAGTATACATAATAATAACAATATAATATATTTATGATAGTGTGATAAATGTAATGGCAATAAACTTCTCTTGTGGAAGGGCATAGAAAATAACATTAAAATTGAGATATTTTCGTTTTTAAAGACTTTAACGAAATAATTTTACTTCATTGTCCCACTGTACCACTGTACACAGATATCCCGTTTGTTTACCTACAGTCAGCCATTATGTGAACTACTGTTGTTGTAGTTTATATTGAATACAACAACAATGTACAAACAAGCAAGTGAGAAGATCATTTAAATGTGCGAAAGCGGTTTTACTTACACTCTCTCTCTCTCTGTTATTTGTACAGGGTGTTTTTTTTTAGATGTGTGGTTTTCAAGAAGAAATAAAACGCATATAATTTAATGTTATGGCCTAGAATTTAGCGTTATTATGAAGATAAGGATTTGCCATTATGTTTTAAAAACGACTTCGGGCAAGTGGCAAGTGGCCGCCGCGGCTGGTTCGAATAAATTCCAGCCGAGAGGCCCAATTTTCGACCACTTTTTGCAGCAATTCCAAGGCGTCAATCGTCTCGTGCTTATCTGCGCAGACAAGCGACTTCACATAACCCCACTAAAAACAGTCCAGCGGTGTTAAATCGCACGATCTTGGAGGCCACGCCACAGGCCCAAGACGCGAGATAATGCGCTCCCCAAAAGTTTTCTTCAATAAAGTGATTGTGATTGTTTCGTTGGCTGTATGGCATGTAGCGCCGTCTTGTTGGAACCAAAGGTCGTCCACATCAACATCCTCCAATTCACAATTCCGGCACGAAAAAGTGATTAATCATGGCTCTATAGCGTTCCCCATTGACTGTTACATTGTAACATTACGACCGGCTTCATCTTTGAAGAAATATGGACCAATGATTCCCTCTGCCCATAGAGCACACCAGCACACCAAACAGTGATTTTTTGAGGATGTAACGATGTAACGGCGTCTCAACAATGGCTTGTGGAATATGATCACTCCAAATGCATCAATTTTTCTTATTAACGTACCCATTCAACCAAAAGTGAGCTTCATCGCTGAACAAAATTTTCTTGTGAAAATCGGGATAGGTGGCCATCTCGTTTTGGGCCCATTCACCGAACGTGCGATGCGCTTGATGGTCTTTCGGCTTTAATTCTTGCACGAGTTGGATTTTGTAAGATCGCAAACCAAGATCCTTCCGCAAAATCTTCCATAAAGTGGATGGGCACAGCTCCAATTGATGCGCGCGATGACGGATGGACTCATTCGGGTCTTCTTCGATGCTCTGCTCCACAGCAGCAATAGCGTCTTCGGTGCGCACTATACGGCGTCTCTGATGATTCGCATTATCCACTAGAGTAAACGTGGTTACCGACTCTGCTGGGCGATTATGTCGATAAATTTGCACGATTTGCAAACTTTGTTCTCCTGAACTAAGTCTATTTATTATAAAATGGCAAACTAAACTGAGCATAAATCAAGTGACAGCTGTCAAAAAGACCAACTCCGAAAAAAGTATTGCCAGATTGAAAACCACACTTCTAATACAAACCCTTCATATGAAGTTTTTCTGCTTTCTCACTTAGAATAAAATTAATAAACTTCATTACATAAAACATAAAAAAAAAGAAGAGAGTGGAACACTCGGAGTTGCCAAATTAGTGTTTCTCCACAAGATCAATTGGGTTTTTTAAAATACGGAAATATTTTTCTTTTTTGCACTGCTTCTCTTTTGACTTGAAGACACTGTTTTTTTTTTTGAGGGCAGTGCTTCCTTTCGATTTGACAACATTGTTTACGTAGCTCAGTAATATTTTTCTCTTATGATGCGTGTTCATTTTCATGTTTGCTCACTTTTCATTTCTTAAAACAACAATTTCATTTGACTGGCACAAAAACTTCAGCTCAAATGTGCTCAATTCATTGAGTTGCGAATTTTTTATTTTATAATGCTTTTTATCTATTGGGTTTGTATATAAAACACTGGTATAAAAATCTGGTAGATATTTAAAAACCTACTTGTTTTTGGCGTCACTCGATTTGTGAATCCAATCCGCCTTGAGAGATTGCTCTTATCTAACTCTGGGCTTACACGTGCTAGTAAACAGCTGCAAGTTGTAAATACGACGTATTACATTCGAAAACAGTTTGATTGTATTGAGTTTTTCTAGCTTACAGAGAAAGACTGACATCAGTGTGGAATACTTTTAAAATAATTGCGTGAGGTTGTTTTTGTCGTGTGCTCATTTGAAGAGCGCAGATAAAATTTCTGTTAATTCCAGAATAGCGAGTGTTTTGGGAAAACAATGACAACAGGGAAATACAAATTTTCGAGACCATCAGCAAAACGAAATGATGAATTTCAACCCAGAGGGCTACCGAATAAGTCGCCGTGGAGTAGCTGGCCTGCTGCACAGAGGTCTGTGGTTTAAATCTCATAAAAAAATGGGAAAAACAATGTTTCTACACGGCAGCACTTCTTGGCAGGCAATGGCAAACCTTCAAGAGTAAAAACTGCCTATGAAAAGCTTTTCACTTCCCCGTTCGGATTCTGCATAAAACTGTAGGTTCCTTTCATTTATGTGAAGAGCGCAGAAATTTGTGGGGAGGTATGCCATTCAAAAATGAAGAAGAAAGTTACCGAGTATGCCTTTAAAAGCGATTTTCCGTTCAGATTGCTAAACTGAGTTCTTGACTAATTCATATTAAAGGAACGATACATTTTACATTGACAGATCAAAACCTTTAATGGAACCGCAGAACTTCAGTTGCATGTTAATGATTAATTGCTTTTTATTGACTAAGTTCAGATGCTCGTCTTCCACTTTCTGCTGCTCAGAGAGAGTCTACTGTGCGATCTTAATTCTGAGACAATCCAAAACAAAAAACAAAAAACACCATTATCTGGTTTATGTAATATATTCAATCTGGTCTGGTCAAGGTTAGGCACCTATCAAATTTACTTTCTTGATTGTAGATATTGAAAAATTTAAATGACTTTCTTTCACATCATCGAGAGGATGTTTTAATAATTATTATTGATTATGAGCAAAAATAAATGAAAGTATTTAAACGTAAGTATTTGTTACCCATTTTTCCTCATCTTTCCTTCTTTCTTTTACTGAACTACAATACAACAGCAGCAACATTAATTAATATTATTCCAACAACAATTGTACACGCAATTTTTGTGTGTGAATTCATAGACGCAAATGAATGTAGCCAGCGCGCGCACGCTGCAACTCGGTCAAATTGCCTTCGCATCCGATTGCGAACATGAGTGACCGACAGACTGACTGACCAGCAACAAAAAATATCCGCACACCCACCGACAGGCGAGTACACATAAAGACGAAACAATTTAAACCATAATTACACCTATGAGTGCATACATCCATTGAAGGATACGAAAACAGACAGGAAACCATCAGCAGCAGCAGCAGCAGCAGTTAAGCGGAGATGAACAACTGACTCCAAGAGTTGTGCAAAGGAGTCAAGTGGGAGTAGAGTTGAAACCGCACGCATACTTTTAAAATTAAATTCAGCAAAACTTTCGCAGGGATAATGTTGTTGCTGGTGATTGTGTCCATGTGCAGAACGCCGAAGCAGGACGTTGTTATTTTATAAATTAAGCAAAGGAATTTCTGTTGTTGCATCTACTTTGGCTTATGTATGTATTTTATGTATGAACATACATATGCGCTATGTATGTATATGAGAAATTTGTTAAATTTTTCACATACTCAGCAATGTCTGCGAAATCAGCGTGGCGGCGCACACCAAAAGCAAAGCGGGAATGACATGAGAATTTTATGAATGCGCTGCAAATTAAGATGTAATTAATGAAGAGTTAAGAGTATGCATGCATGTGCGAAGGAAATTTTAATAATGAATTGTAGGGTCTTTAAGCGGTCATATGTACTACTAAATTTAAGCAAACTGAAAATAAAGTAAATACATAAAGGGTGTCTTTATAAGAGTTAAGTTTTTGAAAATGAAAAAAAAAAACACAGAAATTTTGCAAAAGTCAATGAAATTTTTATTTGGATCGACAAATCAATTCCTGCCATTTACTTTTTAAACATAATTTCACTTATGAAGGTCAGGTCCAATTTTGGCACATTTTTCACACATTTCGGCCGGATTCTCACAAATGACGCGTTCAATGTTGGCTGCCAAAGCAGCAATCGTGTTTGGCTGGTCCCTATAGACAAAAGACTTGACATAGGCCCACAAAAAAATAGTTTAACGGGGTCAAATCACACGATCTTGGGGGCCAATTGACTACACCAAAACGTGAGATTAACTGTTCACCAAATTTGCCTCTCAATTGATGCATGGTTTAGCGTGCAGTGTGGCATGTGGCATCGTCCTGTTGGAACCACATGTCAGCCGAGTCCAATTCTAGCATTTTCGGCCAAAAAAAACTGTTATAATCGAACGGTACCTTTCTCCATTGACCATAACGTTGCGGCCTTCACATCGTCTTTGAAGAAGTACGGCCCAATGATGCCGCCTGCCCATAAACCTCATCAAAAAGTGCATTTTTCGGGTTGCATTGATAGCTGCTGAATTGCCTTTGGCTGGTCTTTACTCCAAATATGGCAATTCTGCTTATTCACGTATCCATTGAGCCAAAAATGAGCCTCGTCGCTAAAAGGACGTAGCTTGCGAAACACTTTTTTCACAGCGCATGAATTTTGATAATAAATTTCAATAATTTGCAAACATTGTTCAGGAGTAAGTATATTTATTATAAAATGGCAAACTAAACTGAGCATAAATCAAGTGACAGCTGTCAAAAATATCAACTCCGAGAAAAGTATTGCCAGATTGAAAACCACACTTCTAGAAAAAACACCCTTTACTTCATTTACCTATTTTAGAAATATGCTCAATGGGTTTTTCGGGAAGCGAATCAAGAGAGCAACAATAATAATGGGTGGGATATTTTTCCGAAAGGCGGTGGGAGATTTAATATCAAGCGTCCACAAAACTTCCCCCCTTTTCTCCTACTCCCTTGGATGCATAAGTGGATTAAAGGTTTCAGCGGATTCACCACCCTGAAACCTATCGCACTCTCTTCTCGTTTTTCTGCCCATATTCATATTTCTTCACCACTTCTGATGAGAACTAATCAAAAAATGGGTTTACTGAAAATGCTCCACTTTAACTGAATAAGTAAAAGTCAACGTAGGAAAATCATAAAACAAATAAATATTATAACGATGCTAATGAGCTTTACTCTAATATGAAATATTATTGCATATTAGTCTTCTTTTCTTTATTTATTTTTTATTTTTTTTGATAAGTATTCGCATATATTATTCCTTTTTGTCTCTTTTCCACTTTGAGCTGCCAACATAGCACAGAAGAAAACGAAAAATATGAAGAGCATCAAGTGCTAGCGCAAATGCAAATTGCTTATAATTTTTTCGTTTAACACAAAAGGACATTCATCAGCATTAGAAAACTGCTCTGCGTGCCTGGTATTTATTCATGGTGTATTTATTCAAATTTCCAAATTTCAGAGGATTAAGCGAATTTACCCAATGTGTTCAACGGCGCTCACAGCATCACGCACAACAGAACAGCATCTCGGGTACTTTTTGCGGGTACCCATCGGTTTTACCCCCATTCTAGTTGTTGTTGTTGCTGAATGGAATTGCTGATGTCGCCATGTTTGCTATTACAGAATTTCTCATTTTGTGTGCGTGTGTGTGTGTGTGAGTGTGTGTGTGCTGCTCTCGAACACCTCGTTTACTCTCTCTCTCTGTCTCTCTTTCAAACACTCACCCATACTCCCATCTCCGTTTTGTGTTTTGTTTGATTCTTAGCAAAATGACTCAAAATGACTAAAAATTTTCAATGAGAGATTGTGGATGAATGTGTGTGTGTGTGGGAATGTGTAGCTTTGTCAGCATAGGTCAACACAGATTGGATTTAGTCACATGGGTCGAAAGAGGAGAGTGAAGTGATGCCATTCGGTATTATTCAATGCGCGCTTTCACTTTAGTTTATTTTTGTAATTTTGTTTGTTTTCTAGTATTTTTTTGCGGGGGTGTTTTTTGTGCCAAGTTTATTTAGACTAAGGATTTCGTTCATACTTTCATTCATTCACTCATCCATTCATTCATTCATCCATTCATTCATATGGCATGTCATACTCTCTTTTTGTAGCCAATGGTTGCCAGCATTTATTCATCGTAGCACACATTCTGCACTGGTTCCTATTTTTTGTTTGTTTTTTATTCCAGTCAAAAGTATTTACCAATGTTATTGTTTCGAATTTTTCATATATGTATTTACATATGTATGTGCGACATAAAGGCAAAAGACCCCAAACAACCAGAAAAATGAAGAAAACACTCAGAGTTGGCTGGCGAATTGTGGTTTAGTTGCATTCAAATATTTTGATTTGCTTTGTTTTCTATTAAAACTTTTGTTTTCAAAGAGAATGCAGGAGAGAGTGAATTTTCGCTTGGCAATTCCTTTGTTAACCAAAAATGTAATCAAGTTTATTGAAAGGAAACGCAAATTTTCGTGGTCTCTGGGATGAAAAAACCCAAGAAGATTAATTCAATTGAATTTAGATTTACGCTTTTATTTTTAGTAACGAGGATCTTAAGTTTTATTTAAGAAAAGTACTCGTAAGTAAAAAATAAACATAAATTTTGAATAGCAATATAAAGTATTAAAAAATTCTGAAATGAAATCATTTTTCAAAACATGGAATGCATAATTTTTCAAATATTTCATCAAACCCGCAATCTCCCCCTAACCACCTAAAAAAAAAAACAAACAAAAATACTCCAAAAAGGCAAGGCACACAAATTTCAATAAATGTCAACGATATCCCATCCCAGCCTGACATTGAGCATTCGCACTATGTACGAACATTTTGATTTATATTATTTATTTAGATGAAAAATATTACAATTTCTACTGACTGATGATGCTCTGAATGTTTCATTTCTTTGCTACTTTCTTGCTCTTATTGTCGTTGTGTTTTCCCTTAACATTTTTTGTTTAACTTCATAAATCTTTTTGTCAATTACTACATATGTACACAATGCAAGTGTTTGGGTGTGTGTGTGTATTTTGGAATAGAATATGTGCTTAACGCTGCTTGAAATAAGATTTTTGCTTTGGAATTGTTTAGTTATTTATAAGAATAACATTCTTTTTTTTTCGTGAAAGCATGTAAGTATGTGTCACACACACTCAAAAACACACACACGCAACTGCTGCTAAACTTGTAATAATAATGGAATTTTTTAGCGCCAATTTCATAAATATCAACAACAAAAAAGTTGTTTGGCACATAAGTATACGCAGATTTATACAATGCATTTGGAAAACTTCATACACAAGTTAAGGTTGGCTACATACATACATACTCCAGTAATGTCTACTATGTAGAAACACTAATATAAAAATATTCAAAGTGTGTTGTGTATGTGTGTTTGTTTTCATATCTGCCTTTATCTCACCTGTTATATAAATATATACTGACATTTTTGTGTGCTGTTTTATTCTTATTGCTGCTCTTGTTGTTGTTCAGCAAAGTATGTACATATATAAATAAATAAATAATAAATAAAAATAGAAACTTATTGCCCTCAAGCACAAAAGCACAACAATACAATGCGAACAGGAACAACAGCATTGTAGCGCATTTGATGCTCCTTGAAGTATGCTATGAAAACAAACACACACAAAAAAGCAGTGGCATTAAAAAACTAGACAACAGCTTTAAACACTCAGGCACATACCATATATGCTTTCTCTATGTGGTCCTTCTCTTCTCTTTCTCTCTCTCTCTCTCTCTCTAATTCTCTTCGCTTTAGAATCGTCATCCATCAGACGCCACATGGTTGTAACATAAATGCATATTAACTTGCTCACGCATACATACGAACTCTGAAGACTCATATTCTCTCCTTGTTGAAAATATTATTTGTTGTTATTTCTATGGATGAGTATGTGTGTGTGTGTGTGTGTGTGTGTGTGTGTGTGTGTGTGTGTGTGTGTGTGTGTGTGTGTGTGTGTGTGTGTGTGTGTGTGTGTGTGTGTGTGTGTGTGTGTGTGTGTGTGTGTGTGTGTGTGTTTGTGTGTGTGGCTGTGTGCGCGCTCATCCGCCATCTCACCAATTCATAGTTCCGTTATTATGATTATTATAATATTAACTTAAATAGAAAACGATGTTGAATTACATAAATCTTGTCTAAGGATGTGCCTGCTGTGGTGTTGAATGTGGGTTGCTCGGTTGTGTTGGGCTTGGTAGTATTGAGTTGATATGGGTGAATTGGGTGGTGGAGCTGAAGCTTGCTGCATTTTTCTAAAGCTTTGTAGTTGCTTCAGATGAAGATTCTTCTCATGGTCCTTCTTCTCTTATGTGTGTTATGCTATGCTATGCTATGCCATTGAGTAGGTAAGACCTTATGATTTGTTTTTTATTTTGATTTTGGGGAAATGTTTCTATTTCCAGAGAGAGAAAAAGAAAGAAGATAATGCCAGTCTTATTTTATTTTAGCTTCTGCTTTTCCCCATATTTACGCATATCAACAAATCCAAGTTTGTATCTGCAAATATATGTGAATTATGAGGCGTAACATTTTGCAATCACACAACGAAAAAAGATAACCGGAAACATATCCAAAGAAAAGAATATCAAAAGCAGACACAAACAGTCACCTTTAAAAGTGTAGTAAATCTAATATTTTGCACATGGTGTTACTTTTACATGGTGGATATGTCTTCGTGTGCTATTTATTTATTTATGAGGTTATTTAAAATTAATGTTTTGAAAGATACACTTTTGATGCTAAACAGTTGCAGCAATTTTTTGGCGGGAACTTCATGTGTTCACGGGGAATTATTTGGTGATTTTTAATCTCTATATTTCGATATACAAACAACTAAGGGGAAGAGAGAGAGAGAGAGATAGAGAGAGAGATAGAGAGAGAGAGAGAGAGAGAGAGAGAGAGAGAGAGAGAGAGGGAGAGAGAGAGAGTTAGCTAAGCATCAACATTTCCCAAGTGCCTATTTATCTCGGATAGTTGAATCGTATAGATCGGGCCAGAGAATGACATATCTGGAAGATGAAATTGAGATAGCCAACGTTAACCTTTTGGCTTGTATCATATGCAGGGATGCCAACTCGAGGGGAATTATCCATTTTGCGGGCAATCAAAATTTCTATGGGGAATCAAGGAACTTACTTACTTTGTTTGAGGAGAATCTTAAATTTTGCTATACTTTCCTTATTTATTACACTTCATCTCTCGGGCATGGGTTTTTGCAATCATATGAAAATGGTAATCCTTGCTCAAACTTTTCAACAGGCAATTGCTTTAATTTATTTCAGAAAAATACAAAAAAAAAATTTAAGATATATATTAATTCATATTTTCCCTTCAATTACCTTTGATTTAACTTCTTGATGAAAAACGCGAATTTCAATGGTAAAGAAAATCGCTCAACTTGGCTAACCTAAAAAATTCAACTAGATTATCTACTGTGATGAGCTGTACGCCGACACTGACATAGTCAAGCGTATAAAACTCCAGCGGCTTCGCTGGCTGGGTCATGTTGAGCGAATGGAAGAAAGAGCTCCGTTCCGGCTAGAAGTGTGTTTTACTCGAACCACGGTGGAGGAACACGCAGAAGTGGACGTCCTAATATCCGTTGGAAAGACCAGGTGCAGGGCAACCTGACTGCACTCGGTTTATCAACTTATCAACTGGCGCCAGCGTGCGCATAGCAGAGGCGACTGGCGAAGCTTTGTAGAGGCCTCCAAGACCGATCATCGGTTGTAGTGCCAGTTAAGTAAGTAAGTAAGTAGATTATCTACTGATCCTCATCCCATTCCATATGCAAAAATCCATGCTCAAGAGATATAGTTGAGATTTGTCAACTAGTGTTATTTATGTATTCTGAATCCTTTTTGAGCACTGAAATATAAGCTTTATATTTTAACGTAATTGCGAGTTTAATAATTATGTAAAATCGGCGAGGAATTCATAATTAGTAAACTTGGTTTGGCATCCCTGGTTATAGTACATACATATGTAGCTCATCCCCATACGTTCATAGGAAATAAATCTCAACTCCAAAATGGGTTTTCTCAGTTTTAAATCATGTGCTCTATGCTGCTTATGCTCTCTTTTTCACTTTGTGCGATCAATACCGCAGTAGAAAAAGTTCCAATGCATTCCATTTTGTAATCAATGAGTTAATGAGAATAAAGTTAATAAAGAAGCAATACTTTCTCACCTGAAAGCTAGGTTTGGTTTAAGTGGCTGTCCTATAGCACTTAGGCCAAAATGACCTAACGTGATACCGCTTGGGTTGGACCTACAATTTAAAACCAGTACCGAATGCCAAGGTGACAATTTGTTATCCCTTGGAGGTTTTGCCATTTCGTAGTTGTGTACAGTGTACGTGTTGTACACTTTCTTACAATTTTCATTCACTTCATATTGGTAAGCAGACTATGTATGGGAATTAGCCACCAGACCAGACTCCGAAACCTCACTTATGAGAGTCTAGTGCACTACCCATTAGACTAGCGAGGTTGTCTTCCCTTTCATCACTCGATACTCGGTGATTTTATGAATCTCTTTTTTTACGAATCTCTGGTGAAACCAGAAATGGTCTGTCATTCTCCTTTTTTATTTTAGTGAATACGACCTTTGGTATTCACTAAAATAAAAAAATAAAACTGATTTCATGTCAGTAGATACTTAAAAACTTGTAATATCAAGTATTTAGACTTCGCTACTGTAACTGAAGTAGCTCAGTTGTAAATTGAATAAAGTTGGCAGCTGTATCCTGCATTTAAAACCCAGAAAACGTTCGGACACTTTATTGTGACGAACAAATTTTGACTCTAGACCATAAATAGAGAAACATAGACCTTAGAAGTGAAAGTTGCTGCGTAAGCCGAGCGGTGAAGATTGTTCCTTCAACTGAATACGATGTGCAATCCAGGTGCTAAACAGTAGTTAAAAACCCCGACAGATACAAGGCAGTTTGATTTACTTCCTTGGATAAAATCTCTCTGCCTTCGCAATACATCTCAGCCACTAAAATCGTTACTCTAGTTTTAGAGACCTTCAACTATGCAAACCTTCTCCCTTTCTTCGAATCTTCTTGATATACTAGAGCCAGTGATTAAGCGGTTCACTGTCGTCTTTTTTAAAATGCCAAATCAATTAAATTGGTTGTGGTCACCAAATAAATAATAATAAATCACCGAATAAAGTAGAGCTCCAACTGATCATTGCAACGACACTTACTACCTACACAAGAAAACCAAATACCACGTAAATCCCTGCTATACTTTCGTAATTCTAAACACGACTAAAAAGCAAAATGCTTATAAGTACAGCAAAAACGAAAATAGCCCACTTGAGAGGGCTAACAAAACTTAACAAAACACCCAGAAAACAAACCAACAACTTAAGCAGCTTTCGTTAGTTTCGCTGGTACTTTGTGCCATAATAAAATGCCAGAATTTCTCCAAATGTAAATGAAATTTTATTGCTCTTGCACAACTCAATGCAAAATTGTCTTAGGTACACGTACCGGCGAAGAGAGAATCTTAATAACAACAACAAAGACATAACTTAACTACCTGTATAATTCATGATGGCGAGGAGGACGACGACCGACGACGACCGACAACGACCGACGATGATGATGACGGCAAACAGAAGCTAAAGCTGCCAACTGCTATTGCGATACTGCCGCTTGCTGCTAAATGTAAAACAATGAAAATGAGATGAAAATTATAACAGCGGCACTTTGTACAAGCGTACATTAAATCATGCTGCAAATAAAACACACAAAAATGAGTAAAGAAACGAAAAGAGAAGAGAAGAAAGAAAACTGAAGACATCCTGCGGTGTGCAATGGGGCTGCCTTGGTGTGTTTGTTTTTTGGTTTTTTGTTTTTTTTGCTGGTCTGGCCTGGTCTGGCTGAACCGCTGAACTTTTCTTTCACTGCTTAATTTGGATTACTTTCATTGCGTTTTACTTTCATTTTATTCCTATTTTACATATTGTCTCTTTCTTTTTTTTTTTGGTTGGTTTTGAAAATGAATTATTTAAAGATATCCTGCTGAGTTAATGCGATTCGTGAAGTATAATTTTTGCGGTACGGAAATTAATTGTGTGTTTCAATGAGAAATGTATTATTTCTGGTTTTGTTTTTGATATAATAGTAAGTATTAAGTGGAGTAAATGTAGTTCAGTGTAGAAGTTACATGCACATTAGCTATGAAAATAATGTTATAATGAGATTCTTAAAACTGGGATTTGGATACGCTGGAACCTTGATAGCACTTACCATCTTTGTCTTTAACCCTAAGCCGGTTCCTATACAAAAAGAAATAAAATTATTTTTACTTTATTTTTGTATGGGCCCACTTTATGGTTTGAGGTTGAGGTAAGTACGATGTGGGAAAATGTTGAGGGAGGAAAATTAATAAGGAAGTCGGCCTTATATTTTACCCCTATAATAACCTTGAGAGCGGAGAGGAGCCCATTTCATTAGAAAGTATTTTTTTTTGTATAGGAGACCCTTTATGTGTTGAGAAGGGGGGCAAATGCTGGAGAGTGACAAATAATTGCATTTTAACCTTCTAGCTGCAAATCCTGATATCATAAAAGTGTCAACTTTGTATGCGAACCCTGTTAAGGGAATGGGGGTATGCATATTGGAGTAAAAGTGAAAAGTGATTCATGATTCATCTTACATTTTACTTCTTTATGATCAACGTAAAAGTACGGTTAGCCTATTTCTCATCCTTAATGATAGGGGGTTAGATTTCTTGGATATAATGGATAAAATCTTGTAGGATAAAACTTAATGAAGGTCGGTCTTATGTACATTTTGACCCTCCATGATCACCCTGGAAGCAAGGGGATCCTATTTCATACAAAACGATATTTTGTGTGGTGGCTTCTTAAAAGTACGGTTAGCCTATTTGTCCTCCTTAATGATAGGGGTGGGGGGTGGGGTTTAGGTTTCTGGGATATAATGGATAAAATCTTGGTTGATACTATTTAATGATGGTCGGTCTTATGTACAGTTTAATCCTTCATGATCACCCTGGAAGCAAGGGGAGCCTATTTCGTAAAAAAGTAAATTTTATGTGGTGGCTTCTTAAAAGCACGGTTAGCCTATTTCTCCTCCTTAACGATAGGAAAAGGGGGGCGGGGGGGAGGGGGTTAGGTTTCTGGGATATAATGGATAAAATCTTGGGGGATACTATTTAATGATGGTCGAGCTTATGTACAGTTTAATCCTCCATGATCACCCTGGAAGCAAGGGGAGCCTATTTTATAAAAACTTTAATTTTTTGTGGTGGCGTCTTTAGGGCTTTAGATATGTTGAAGGAAAATGTTGCCCATTGAAAATTATGGTAACTGTACTTACATTTTACCCCTTTAGGAGCGACTCCTGACCAACTGTGGGTTGGTTAATAAGTAGTACAAAGCTGCATTTTTTTAAATTATTTTTTATTGATTCAGTTAACAGACAGGGTGTTACTTCTCTGAATGCAGATTATTGTGTTGAATGGAAGGAAGATTGATAGGTGAGAGGATTGAGAGAGAGAATGCAATCACAAAGGACACCGATAAAGACACGCATAAACGTGGTGAGATAAGTTGGTAAGTTAGTGGTCGCTGTGGTGTAGTGGTATGGTCGCTGTGGTGTAGTGGTAGTGCGTTGGACTGCTACGCAGAGTGTCCGGGGTTCGAATCTCGGCACAGGCAAAATCAAAAAAAAAAGTAGAAAAAATAATTTTTCTACACGGCACCACCTCTTGTCAGGCAATGGCAAACCTACAAGAGTAAAAATTGCTATGAAAAGCTTTTCCTTCGCCGTTCGGATTCGGCTTTAAACTGTAGGTCCCTTCCATTCATGTACAAATATAACACGCACAACATGAGTGGATGCGAAAAGCTCGGCCTAGGCCCTCCATGGGCTGTTGTGCCATCAAAATTAAAGTAAGTAAAGTAAGTGGTGTAGTGGTAGTGCATAGGACTGCTACGCAGAGTGTCCGGGGTACGAATATCGGCACAAACAAAATTAAAAAAAAAAAGTAGAAAAAATAATTTTTCTACACGGCACCATCTCTTGGCAGGCAATGACAAACCTACAAGAGTAAAAATTGCTATGAAAAGGATTTCCACTTCGCCGTTCGGATTCGGCATTAACCTGTAGGTCCCTTCCATTCATGTACAAATATAACACGCACAACATGAGTGGATGCGAAAAGCTCAGCCTAGGCCCTCCAAAGGCTGTTGTGCCATTAAAAGTAAAGATAAGTTAGTAAGTGTATTGCAAAAGAGAATGAGTCAGAGTTACTTACTTTCCAAGGGCTGTTGTGCCATTAAAAGTAAAGTAAGTAAACATAAGTTAGTAAGTGTATTGCAAAAGAGAATAAGTCAGAGTTACTTTTTTGTATTTGTATGATCTTTTCGAAAGAGAATGGTAGAATAAGTAAAAGTTACGAGCATATTCAAATTTAGCTCTCTTAATCATTGTGTAGGGCTGCATGAATGTATTGAAAGAGGGTGAAGTGTGAAGTGTGCATGTATTGAAATGGAGAGAGAGTAATAGTGTATATGTAAGCTCTCTTCATTCAGACAGAAAATGTTGTAGCGTATACTTCGGTTCCACATGAGAAGATTTTCTCTCTCTCGATTTCATTGTTAACCGTAAGTAGCCACTTCAACAAATTAGTTTTTTTATTAAAAATTTATGCCAAAAATGTATTACAGTTTAAGCAAATCAAAATTATTGGATGTGTGTGCATAATTACATAGAACATTGCATGTATTAATTACCTAACAAAATCATATTTAATGCTTTTTCTTTGATAAGTATATTAATTACATAATTCCCAAAATGCTTATGAAAATTACTCGATAATTTCTAATTCAAATACAATAATGCATATCTTTGATGAATAACACTACTACTACATTGAACGATAAAATAAATTAGCAAAAATACCAAATCCAATTAGAATTTACTATGTAAGTATACAAGAAATATCAAGAAATTTTATCACATAAAAAGAGAAAGTATTAAACTTACTTAAATTCAGTACAGGGAATAAATGAAAGGATAATGCCCCTCACCTCCCCTCCCCTCCCCTCCCTTAAACCAACCCATCAACTGTCAGTCTTATCGGTTAGATAACCATAAAAAATGATATGTAATTAAATTGAATGCTTAAAACTTCCTTAAATATGTGTGTCGATGCTTAGATGCTTATAGGGTGATTCACATTTGAGATTGGTAAGAGTGAAAACAAATTCGGATTGCAGTTAGTACAAATCGAAAATTAATAAGATTCCCAATTCAATTCAATAGTTTTAATGGTTTTAAAATTACTTAAGGCAACAATTGTTGTTACAATGAAAAAAAAATCTGAACTGTTTCGGGTTAAAACTCGTTTTCAAGGAATGAAAAAACTCAGTCTCTCTCAATTCGTTCTTTCTCTCTCATTGCTAAACCAGTCTCTCGATATTTCACTCAATCAAATCGAACAAATTTCCAAATCTACACTTCGTAATACCCTGTATATTTACAACCCTGTTGCATGTTTGGCCTGCCTTCCTTGTCACATGGCCATGTCTGTCATCTAACTAACTAACTGTATGCTTTCTTGTCTCCCTTGTTGTCTTTTCCTTTCATTTGTCATTTAAGTTAAGCATAAAACTTAAGTAGACTTGCTTAAACTTTTCCCCAAATGCACACACACAAATGACACAAAAGACAATAATTATTATTGTTATTATGTATTACACGTGTGTATGTGCTTGCGTTTTTCCTCCTCTTGTTGTCGTTTAGTTAAATTGCCAGACATTTGTCTTCATCATAGTCCTCGCAATTCTCAGCTGCTTTCAAGTTTCTTTGCTTTGAGTTTTCTTGTTCTCTGCCTCTCTCTAGCTCTCTCTCATCTTTGCTCTATTCAGTTGCCTTTGTTTTACTTATCTACCTTCAATCTTATCATTGCTTATCTTCTTCGTCTCTAATTTTTTGACTTTCTCCTTTTTAGGATTTACTACATACAACAACACACACACTCTCACACACATATATATAGTACATCGTACGTAAGTAGATGCATATTGATGTAAGTTGTAAGCATTCGGTTTCTGTTGTTGTTTTATCCCAACTAAAAGCTTTTCATTTTACTTAATTGAGTTATAAACAATTTCTTACCATACTTCAGATGCACACACTTTGCGCATATATGCTACTAATTTATATTCTTATTAAGCATAATCGGTTGTTTTTGGTTTTGTACAACAAGTATAGAAAACACATACACAATTAACTAGACATTTGTCCATGTGTGTTTGTGTACTTGAGTGTGTGTGTGTGTGTGTGTGTGTGTGTGTGTGTTTATAGTTGGGTCTTAGTAGCTCTGAAGCTTATAAACTTTTGTGTTAGATTATTGCATTGTTTGTGCTCAGCAAAATGTATTAATGTATAAGCAAATTCCTTCAACTGAAATCATTTTGTACAGTGCGAAAATAGAAAATATTTAAATTAATCTCTGATTGAAAAGCTTTAACAGTTATATTTTTGTTGTTTGACATCATTGAATGGGCAATGACTAACCATGCTCTACCTGTTTCTCTCTCTCTTTCTCTTTACTCAGTCCCCTCTATCGACGCCTCTCGCCCTCACCATCTATCCACGCTTCTTCCCTCTCCTCGCCTCTTCTTCTCTACTCGACTCTCCCCTCTCTCCACGGCTTTTCTCCTTTTCTCCTCTTTTCGCTTTTCGCTTTTTGCTATTCTATAAAGCAGTGAAGAGCAAAGAGCGTAACTATCATCTCTCTCTTTCAGTGTATTGTTGATGGTATGCTTAAAACAGTTATGTGCGCATGCAAGTCTCTGATCTGCAATGCTTTAAAATAGTGGTGGCTACTCCTGAGACGGATGCGTGAATGTATTTTATACTTCCCACCTAGCAGGCTCATTTCCATAGGATAAGAGTTCAACTGATCAGTTGTGCATGAGTATGGGAGGCCACCACTACTATAAAACCGAGCAAGAGAGTAGTCTCTTGCACGCATAAATAACGGGTTATTAGCATCCCATATGTAATAAGTACTCTGACAAAGAGAAGATTGCTACGCTCTTTGCCTATTTATAGCAGATAAAGGCTGATTCACTCTTGAAAACTTAATTTTATTCCAAATTTATCTCTGAAACTGATTTGGATAAGTTTCGTTATAAAACCGAACCGAAAATGCATTTCGAATTCGGGAAGTTTGTAGGAAATGTCGTTAAAAATTTGTAATGTTTGTGGAATATCGTTTTCGGTTTTCTAGAAAATTCGCTCATCCATTTTAGTTATTCCCAATTTCAAAGATTATTATCGGGTGATGATATTCTCTTTCTTCTTACGCTTTGTTCCATCTTTAAGTTATCAGTTTCTTCAATCTGAATTTTTTTTTTTTTTAATTGTTTTTTAAGTTTTTTTTTCTCTATGACGTAGAAGTTACTTCCATCTATTGTGGCCTTTAGTCAGAGCTTTGATCTCATTCCACGATATGAAACGACAAATTTATAATTGTACTATCTTAAAGTATAGTGTTCACGCTAGTCTTGGGTACAGCCTCCTTCTTCTGTTCTAATCCAGTGAACTTACACTTCAGTTTCCCCTTTTAGATGATAGTTCTTCAATATTTATTTTGAGATGATTTTTAGCGGATCTTTGTTCTCAGTCTGTGATTTGTCAGATTGTTTTATTTCTAGCAAAATACCTCGTTTTCAGTTTTGATGCGTAGCTTCTTAAGCTGTTTTTTTAACGTGCCTTACACTCTCTCCCTTAGCTTTGAGAGCATTATATCCTTGAATTCCATCTTATTTAGTGTAAAACTATATATCGCTCGTTTGTTTCAAGATTATCATCAACTCAAAAGACCAAGAATTCTGAGAATTCTGAAAATGCACTTTGCACTACCTACGATCCCATACAAATGATAACGATAAATCTCTCTCTTCTTATCTCACGTCAATAGTTCATACGAGATACAGTTATGATTTTTAACACAAGATAAAGCACTAAATAACAGATATTTCCCTATACTTAACTCAGTTTTTTTAATGTCAGTTCCAATCGAGCTATATATACTTGTACCTATATATGTGCTTTAGCAAGCTTTAGTAATAAGAGGACGTTTTTGCATTGAACGAAAGCTTCAGAACAGAAACCAAGCTTCGGCACTAGTAGCAAGCTTTAAGAGTGAGAGAAAACTTCGAAACTGAGAGAAAACTTTGAACTAAGAGAAAACTTTAGCAATATGCTCGAAAAATTAAGATAGCTTTAACAGATCAGCTTTTTGCAAGAAGCACGTTGATCGCCTAAAAATGTAAGAGCTTAAAACTTCTCAGCCGACCATCACTGTTAAATATTCCCTTCACTCAATAAATTCAAGATTTTAATTGGAAAGTTTAAAACACAAAATTCGCACACTGTTCGCACGATTAGTGAAATTACTTTTAAAAATAAATTGAGAAACAAAAAGGAGGAAATAAAAAACCTCAGCTAACATAATTAAATTGCTGTGCTCATGGAATATTCGATGTCGTCGAATCAACTACGTTGGTAGATACTTGCAACGAAGTTTAAATACTTGCACATGAAATGGAATGAGCGAGCATTTTCCGCTTGCAGAATATTAAACCTGAAGCTATAATAATAACATTTATAATTGAATTGATGAATGTGCACGTTTAAGGATAATTGACTTAACATGCCCTGAATGAGACAAGCACCAACAATCACACACATTCACACGCATATAGAACCGCACACAGAAACACACCATCACACTCAGTCAAACCACCTTTAAATGCAAGTACATACATACATTAGTGACATACTATGAGGGTATGTAGTTATAGTAGATGTAGTGGTACAATACGAGCATGTATGAGTGTATGTATGTATTCGTTTAGTTCAGAATCTTAGCACCAACAGAATCTCTACCAAGCAATTTTGTATAAGGAAATTCTTCTGATCTTCCTCCTCACCTTATGCACTATTATACAATATTATTTTGTATATTTGCAAACTCAACATTTTAGATTTAATTTGCAGCTAAACAAACTACTACGCAATCTCACATAGTTAGTATGTACTATAGTAATAATAAATGGAGCTAGCCACTAATTGCTATTGAAAATTATGTGCAATAATAATACCAAAGGAATACTGAGAAATGAAAAATAAATCATCAAGAGTGAATGAGTAAATGTTCGATGAAAGGAAACCCAAGGATAAAAATCAATTTGTAAGTGAAATGGTCACACTCACACATACAAACATACACACACACAAGTTAATATCTCTTATTTTTGTACCGACTCTAATCGTAACAGCTCACAAATCGTAGAGAAGAGCTGGTGACTACTTTGTATGTGTGCGTGTGGCTTAAGTAACCCAGTGGTAAATAAAACACTTCACAAATGTTTTACAAAGACTCATTTTCTGCCAAATGGCTCCCCACACTTTTTTTTTTCTTAGCGAAGAACTTCAAAAAGCTCCGACTTCTGATAACCGATATCGAAAACAATTATAACTCATTATTGCCAATCTAAGAAAATTACTCTCTACCATCACTTGCCTCCAGGGTAACGGATCTATTAAACATAAAATTGCTTTATTCTGGATCAGTTTGATTCCCTTTTAACAAAGAAAACTTCTCTTTTGAAGTCATTTGCAGTAGTAATTGACTTGTGAAGTCTGGAATTACACGAGAAAATATATTACTTAACTGAGTTAAACTTTTGGTACCAAAGACGGCCATCAGTAATAGATCAAACTGGCAGATATTAAGGGGGTAGGATGAGGCATCCTAGTCAATAAAAGTTAATTAGTGTTTCCATTCCAGAAGATGTGCTAGAATTTGCTTGCCAATGGTTGAAAGTTATCATCCAACGCTCCAGCATTGACTTTTTGTATTGCATCGTTAACTGGCAATTGATACTTTAGTCCAAGCATTTATTCATTAAGCCACTGTATTTAAGCACTAATTTGCTATGTTGGAATTTAACCAAGGCAACTGGGACTTCAGTCAAGTACTCATTCCCTAGAATTAAAAATGCTTTAAGCTGCTAAGAAAGCGCATGTGTTTTTCTATTTTACATAAAAAATATGTATCAAAAATTAACAAACTGGTTCTTGAAGTAAAGTTCTTCCGGGTACTCGACCCTTCTATGCTGTAAAGTCTCCATATAAAGAAAGTCCCCATTGTAAAGAATGGCAAATTTTTGAGACAATGACCAATGACAAATTATTGAGACAAAGATTTTGCAGAGTAACACTGATTCTGAGGCATGGGATTTGTTAATCAATCTTAGGTTTTTTTTGCTCTGTTGAACATGAAAATAATAATATTTTTGTTGAATTGACTCTGCTTTTTGAGATAGAGGCAATCAATTTAAACTGGAAATAAAATTTACAAAAAAGAGGAAAATATTTTTAGAAACGTATATTTTAAAATTTTTGGCTATGTCCATGGCATCGGTATTCCAAACGGGGCTTCTCGTCCTTTTTTTTTGTTTTTTTTTTTGGTCCCCTGTGTTTTGATTACACATTTATGTAACGAACTATTGCACAGTTGCCTATTTTACTCTCATTGGCCATGGGAGTAAGAGATAGAGAGAGAATGAAAAGTACTTCAATACTTTTCCGCTGGGTATAGGAAACATTTGTGTTTGTGTGTGTGCGTGTGTGTGGGCGTATTTACTCTTGGCTGATTGAAATCAAATGAAGAAATTCGCACAAACACACACGCACAGACAATTACAAAATTGTGATTGAATTGTGACACATAAGTACACACACACACACACACACACACATACACGCACACACACAAACACAGATAGACCAAAAGACTTTGTTGTTGAATTCGTATCGCCTTGAGCTTTACACTGGACTCATCATAGTCGTGGGAGCGATTGAAAACGTACTCGTAATTCTAATGGTGATTTTTGTGATTTCTTTGTTGTTTGGCCCTTTATGTCCTTTGTATTGTATGGTATCTTCTTGTATGTGTTTGTGTTCAGTATATAACAAAAACTTGTATGATTTGCTGACTTTTTCTTTTATATTTGTTTGTCTTTCTCTCACTCTGACTCTGTGGCATATACAATTGAAATTTAAAATAGCTTTGACTTTACTGTTGTTGTTGTTGTTGTTGTTGTATGTGTGTAATAACGGTCTTTAGAAATTGGTTATTTAATTTTATTAACAACTTTTCCTTCAATGAGTGTCTCAGTTGTCATTTGAGTTTCTTTCAGTGTGAGAGCGTTTATTTATATTTGATTTCATGTGTTTTGTAATTTCAATCAAAATTCGTTTCTACTTTTTTTCATTCTTCACATTTGTTCTCTTGGCTTCTTGGGGTTGCAGTTATCTACTTTAAAACTGTATGACATCAAATTTTAAGGTAATTTTTTTTTCAAGTATATTTTAGCCTGTGGCACATACTTGAAATCTGTTCTCATACTTTCAAGTATATGCTTGAAATATTTCATTACAATACTTGAGAATGCAAATACGTGATTTATACTTTAAGTATTTTGTGTCAAATATGGGATTTACATTTCACACATTTGCGGGTAAAAAGTAGGATAAGTATTGCTAGAGGCGCCTTTATTTTACTGAAATATCTGCACTAACTTCAAATTGCAATAATATTGCAAACATTTTATTGATAAAGAACGAATTTAGAGGGTTGTTTGGTATAAGGAAGAAATTGGGGATAGCGCTGACATTGTTATTGATGTTATCTATATCAAGTTCAGATCTATAAAATGTACGGATTTCACCCTAAGTGACGTTCCTATTTGAAGCCTAACCTTATTCTGCTATGTGAGTGTCGTCTGCCGTTCGGATTCTGCATACCACGCACACATACTGTAGGCTGTGTGCGTGAGAGTGGATGGCACAACACGAGTGGATGCGAAAAGCTCGGCTGAGGTCCTCCATGGGATAGTGCGCTATTAAAACATAGAAGACGAGTGTCGCGTTTGGCTTTTGCATCACTGAGAATATTTCTACATTAATTTTAGAGTGGCTGGGGGTTTTTCGACTTGGAAAGTTTGCTGTGCGGAAAAGTAGGCGCAGACCTCAGTTTTTCAGGGGGCCGCCGTGGCTTAGTTGGTAGTACGCCGGTCCGGGATTCAAACCTCGGCAAAATAAAAAGAAGAAAAAATAATTTCACTGCACGGCCCACCTCTTGGCAGCCAATGGCAATCCTACAAGTTTTAAAATAGCTTAAGGAAAGTTTTTCACTTCACCCTTCGGATTCAGCTTAAAACTGTAGGTCCCTTCTACGCATAACATGAGTGAATGCGAAAAGCTTAGCATAGGCCCTCCAATCGCTGATGTGCCATTAAAAGAAAAAGAAGACAAAGACCTCACTTTTGTAAACCTAAAACATGTAGAAAACACTAGATCAGAAGCTCTCGGTTAGCGATATGCACTTTAATCCACCCTGGCTGATAGCCTACGTCCAGTAGTGAGGAGAAAGAGAAGCTAGTCTGAGAGAAAATAAGTAGCTTATAGAAGACAATCAGCAGACACCCTGGATTCCCTCATTCTCACCTCATTGAGCTTAGTCACACGAGAGCAATTGCGCAAGTTTTAATTGAGTGCATTTTTTGTAGTGAGATCGAAGAGAATGTAATATTAGAGAGAAAACGTAGAGGGCATCAGCTGATGGTCTGAAATAGAGGAACTGAAAAGTGAGAGAAAAGTGGTGAGTAGTGAATATGGTAGATACACCAATGCTTTCGTTTGCACCTCAATTGTTGTTTGTACGAGGTGTGATCAAAAAATAACCGTTATTTTCAAATTTCGTGAGTTACGTATGTTCGATTTTCGCATTTTTTCACACATGTCTGTTATATATGTTGGCAATACCAACCATTTTGGATTGTCAGTTTGTTTTTGACAGATAAAAAGGTTAGTCGTGTTTTGGTGTGCTCTTCGATTTTTTACTATTCGAAAAAATGGATCAAAGAAACTGTATTCAGTTTTGTGTAAAAAATGAAATTAAATGCGCAAGGACATTTGAAATGTTGACTGTGACGAGTTGACCTTTGGCGAGTCTACTATGAGCAGAACACAAATTCAATTGTGGTATAACCGGTTTAAGGAAGGCCGAGAAGATGTCAATGACGATGCTCGTCCTGGTCGCCCGAGCACGTCAACAACCGATGAAAACATTGACGCAGTGAAGAAAATGGTTTTGGATAATCGTGAATCACTATCAGAGATCAGAGAGGTTGCTGATGATGTTGGCATATCGTTCGGCTCATGCCAAGCAATTTTTACGGATGTTTTAGGCATGAAACGTGCGGCAGCGAAGATTGTTCTAAAATTGCTAAATTTTGAGCAAAAACAATGTCGCTTGTGCGTAAGTTTTTGACCAAAAACAAAACCGTTATCATGCCTCAACCACCGTATTCACCGGACTTGGCCCCCGCTGACTTTTTCCTCTTCCCAAAACTGAAGACACTCATGAAAGGAAAGCGTTTTGCTACGATTGAGGAGATAAAAGAAAAATCGATACAGGAGCTGTTGGCGATACCAAAAAGCGCGTTTCAGAAGTGTTTCGAGGATTGGAGAAAACGCTCGCATAAGTGTATTATATCTGAGGGGGATAACTTTGAAGGGGACAAGATAGTTGTTGTTGAATAAATAAATACTTTTTGAAAATAACGGTTATTTTTTGATCATACCTCGTATTGCTGTAATGAGGTGGAAGAAGAGTTAACGTGTGAGAGTAGTAGTAGCCTACATTAGCATAGGTATGGCGTGGTATAGATGAGATGGAAAAGGAGATTGTGTGAGAGAGTAGTAGTAAAGAGAATCAGCATGATGTTCGCATCAAACAAATATCTAATATCCTACTCTATACTGGAATATAAAAATCTTGTCGAATTGCTACAATTTTCAAATTCAAGCTTTAATCAAATTTAATAATCATACGAAAAATTGCAAAATAAATTTGAAAATTAAATTTAAAAACTCGGTACACATACAAAAAAAACATTACAAAACAAAAAAACCAAATACAAAAGTACTTTTTGTGTGTATGCGCCCGAGCGGCTGCCGCTATTTCTGAACTATTTATGGAGCTTTTGAAAATGTTTGCTGATGTTTTTTGCTAATCGTCATTTTTCTTTGTCATTTCACCATTTGCCATTGATAATCAAAATACAAATAAAACTAAAAACTCAGCACATAAAAAATGGACGGAGACAAGAGAGGAAAAATAACAATACAACCAGCTACAACAGTGCAGCAAAAGCTACCAAAAATATACAGGAAATTCAAACTAATAGCAACAGAATGAGTTTATTGTAAAATAACAATGAGCATTTTACTAGATTCAACAACAACAACAATAGATTTTCCAGCCAAATCATCATCATCGTCATCAGCATCACCCTGACCAAACAACAACAAACAAAAAGAAAGCAAGAGCAGAAGAGCCAAAAGTCATAGAAAATTCAAGAGCGCAGCTCATTTGGAATCATTTTTCGCATTATACGCGCCAACAGCTGCCGCCAGCATAGCTCTTCTTACTCTCACTCTCACACTCACTCTCACTCTCCCTCTGACGCACACACTACACACTACTCTCGCTATTACACACTCACACTACAACACTCCAATGATGTCGCGGATGATGCTGACAGACAGGCTATGCTTATACTGCGGTGGTGTGAGGCTGCATACAACATAAGCATATCACCGCTTCCGAATCAATTCAATTGAAAAATACTTTTGAATTGAAAATGTTTGTTGCTGTTAGAATACGAACGAATTTTCATTCATTCAATACTTGTGTGTACTGCGTGTACTGCTTGCATATGGAGTGGAGTATAGAGATGTTTGTTTGATTTAGTCTGGTTGTAGTAATAGTACGTAATAGCAGCAATAGCAATAACAACAATGGCACCCTCTACTGATGTCAACATACAAATTTCAATGCTAAATAAGAAAGTCATGAACATCCAAAAAAGAGAGGGGGAAAAAACCGGCAAGAAGAAGGAAAATAACAGGCGCAACAAAAACAACAAGAGCGACAGAAAGCTGTAAAAAATAAAAAGTTATGCTTTGTTTGCTACTTGAAAGATCACTTGAAAGCTTGAGTGTACCTATACGTAGAAGAAAGTGAATGTGTGTGTGTGTGTGTGTGTGTGCGACGAAGTGTGATTTTGGAAATGAATGATTTCCGTAGAACGGAAATGAAACGTAATAATGAGTAATGGCAGCGAAAAGGAAGCGAAGTGAAGTACTAAATATGATGATAATGATGATGACGATGATGAAAAGCAGCAGCGCGTATGACGATTAGGATGGGGTTTGCGTAGTCATTAAGGCGTGGGTGGCGCAGCAGCATGGCAAACGCACCGAGCTCAGGGAGCGCAGAGAGAAAGACTGAAGGTAAGAGTAGGAGAGCCATGATGATATTGTATTTTAAAATTAATTTCAATTATCATTTGTCAGCGTCAACATTGGGGGGCATTATCCCCAATTTTTTTCTTTGAGTTAGAAAGAGCCACAACTACTTTTAAAGATTATTTGCCCTTGTTAACTTTTAAAATTTTTCATATTTTAAACGCGTTTTTCAATTATGTATTTAATTTTTACTTTGTGCTTCGTCAAACAACCACAAAAATTAATACAGTACTGAAAATACTATGATTGAATTGGTGAGGATTTTGGTGCGTGCACCTACTATCGTATCTGTTAGTATGAGAAAGTTGACATTAAAGATTTTAAATATTCCATTTTATTGCAACTGAATTATCACAACTCACAATTATTACAGAATTCATTCTCTCGTGTAGCCAGACTCATTAAGTAAAGGGTTACTCTTTCGAGTAACTGGTCTCAAACAAATTGATGGCGTATTTTTCTTACTCCTCTCCCACATGCAAACTCTTATGCTCACATTTATTTAAGCAGGTTCGTTAATTGTTTTTATAATAATGAGAGTGAAATTTACGAATACATTACCCCGTTAGTCATAAGACTTCAGATAAAGTCTGAAAGAGATTAGAAAATATAGGAGCAAATAATATTGAATGTTCTCTTACTCCTCTCTCTCTCTATCACCCTTTACTCAACTCTTTCATATATAATAAAATAATGAATGTAATGTAATGAGAGTGAAATCGATGATTTAGTTTCTTAATAAGCTTTCCCGTTCGAGTTTTTGTTGGCTGTCACCTTGAGTAAACGTGTTCCTGTGTTTATTCGGGCTCATCCGCTAGGCCAGAAATCCCTTTATAAAATATCAACAAAGTATAACCATTTTCAATTAAGTTTTATTAAAAATTATTTTTTCCCTGGTCAATACATGCTAATTGTACCCTATGCAGTTGCGTTTTCTTTCAAATAAAATTCAGCCGGCTGAAGTTAAGCGAATGAAAACAAGAAATTTTAAGAGAAACTTAGTTTTTTGGGACTGCCTACAATGACTTTTCAGACGCACTTATTTCCGGTTCTTACTCCGCACAAAGAATAAAATGAAAAGAAAATGTTTCTTTTTCTACAAAAAAAAAAAAAAAAAGAAAAAGAAAAAGTACATAAAGAAGAAAACTGGTGTGTAAACGAGCTGAAAATGAAATAATTAATTAGATTTGAAGTCCTGTGTGTGCTGTTGTCCTTCCGGTGAGTTTTATATTTATGCACTACTGTTTAACTGTTTTTTTTTTTTAATTTTTTGTTTGGCTTTATCACTGCTGATGACGTTAACGATAATGATGTAAAGTGAATGCATGAATGAATGAATGAATTCAAGCTGTAACGGAAACTGTGGTGAACTGTGAGACAACATATTAAAAATCATATTTAACGCATATAGCTTACATGTGTTGAAACAGTGCTTTATTTGAGGTTTCACTTTGGGTTGCTCGCACTGTGTACATACTTATTCATACATACTTACATATGTATGTATGTAGATATTATTGTGTGCTTTAATATGGCTACCAACTGCCACCGGTCTGTGAGTAATTTCTTTACAACACCACATACTCTCTTTCTCTCGACTTCCCACCAGTGTTGCCAGAACCCGTGAATTCGCCCATATTTTGTGGTTTTCGTACCTTAGAAAGGCGCGCGGGATGAGTCAAGAAATGGGATATTTGAGCGAAGGTATGCTTTTTGTTTTTTTTTTTTTTTTTGAAGTATAACTTCTTCAGCGGGGACTGTTAATTAAAAATTATGAAATGGAAAACGAGTTTTCGTTTCAATCAGACATAACGGAAACTGTGGTGAACTGTGAGACAACATAATAAAAATCATATTTAACGCATTCATGTGTTGAAACAGTGCTAGCAGAAAACGAGCGATATCAAGAAAAGAACTTATGCAATAATAGCGTTTAGCGAAAGAGAACCCTGTGGCGTAGTGGTAGAGCGTTGGACTGCTACGCAGAGTGTCCGGGGTTCGAATCTCGGCACAGGCAAAATCAAAAAATAGAAAAAATAATTTTTCTACACGGCACCACCTCTTGGCAGGCAATGGCAAACCTACAAGAGTAAAAATTGCTATGAAAAGCTTTTCACTTCGCCGTTCGGATTCGGCATTAAACTGTAGGTCCCTTCCATTCATGTACAAATATAATACGCACAACATGAGTGGATGCGAAAAGCTCGGCCTAGGCCCCCCATGGGCTGTTGTGCCATTAAAAGTAAAGAAAGAGAACATATGGGGATCGTCAGAGAGTCGACGTCCCTCAGTTTCATCTCATGCGATTTAGTATTTCTACTACTATTTTTTACCACTATTTTCACTTCTTTTCCAACTACTACTAATTTTCGACAACATTTTTTCTCCTTTTCTGCTCTTACTTCAACTACGATTTCAACTACTCTTTTCTAGTACTATTTTCTACTACTATTTTCTACTACTTACTTTACTTTGCGGGATTCATGAGAAAACTTACAGTTTTATTTTATAGAACTTAAAATTTGTTTTAGTAAACAAAAAGCTGATCATATTTTAAGGGTTCTTTCGATAAATTTTGTGTTTAAATGAGGTTACGTACAATGTAAAAGTTACTGAAGTAAAATGTCCAAATTACGAGAAAAATTCATTTAAACATTTCAACTTACCTATTTTAAAAAAATTTAATTACAGTTATGATTTTTTACACAAGATGAAGCACTAAATAACTGTTATTTTTAGATGCTTCACTCGAAAATTTTGTTTTTTGATCTATGGCAGTCTGGCAGCAATATCAGCCATCAATTTATTATATCCATTTTTTATTAACTATTAATAAAAACAAATTATTTTTGAGAACGGGATTTTTATCGAATTACTTATTTTTAAAATATGGATAAAAATGGGGCACTGGCAACACTGCTTCCCACTGTGTGTTCTCTCTGTGTGAAAGAGTCAAGGTTTATTTTTAATGTATTTTTCAAATTAAAGCACAACATTTACCTTTACTTACCTAAATGAAGAAGAAAATAATTCAAAATTCTTTGTGCTGTTGTTGTTGTCTATTATTAAAGCCTGCTTATTCTTTTCGTTGTTGTTACATACGAAAACATTAAATTAATTACATTTTTAAGGTTATGCGAAAGCGAAGAAAAAGAGGAAAATCACAATCACATTAAGAAAAAAAACAAAACATAGAAATCTTTGACACAAAGAACATTTTCCGAAGATAACAATCTATTATCTTACTGTTCTTTGTCGGTGTGGTGTATGAGTGATTTGTGTTTGTGTGTTTAAGCATTGAGGCATTTATAAGAATTGATTTTTACTCTATCTGAGGCCCTTGCCCTTTCGCTCTGCTCCTTGTCCTGTATACGTATTTATTAAGTCCCATTTGACATTTATTTATTAATTACGCATATTTGTTCTTTGAACTATGTACTCGTATGTATAGTATTATCCCATCGGGTAATATTTGAAACGCTTCCTTAAGATGCATCTTGGGAGCGCTGACTTTGTTCTCTCCTCGGTTCTTATGGGAAGCACTCAATAGTTTTCCGAGACTGAGCAACATTTGTTTCCAAAAATTGTGCAGAAAACAAATTATAACCGTTTTTACTTAATAACCTACATATGAATAAGATGAGAGTTTATTTCCAGTGCTCCTAACTGTTATGCTCTCTTTGCTCTGCTTATAAGCGCTCTTCTTGTGCTCTTTAGCAGTGCTCTTTCAGCATTTACTTGCTATGATAAGCGCTCTTCTTGTGCTCTTTAGCAGTGCTCTTTCAGCATTTACTTGCTATGACATGCAATGTGAAAAGTATGTGAGCTGCATTATAAAGAGAGAGCGCTTACTGCTGACAAAGGAGCGCTTCAGTGTAGGCAAAAAGAAAATTTGGAATGATTCCTTTTCCGGTAAGTTACAACTACTTATTTGTTTGTATGTGTGTGTATGTATTGTTGCAGATTTGTATAAGCAAAAAGAAACGTTTGCATGAAAAGGATATTAATACATAAGCTTTACCCAATGACCGCCGATGGTCGCTATAAATGATATGAGAAAACAATAGAGGATAAATAAAGAATGGAATTTAATAGTCGTAAGAAAATGATAAATTGTTACTTTATTTTGATAACATTGTATTGGATTTTTAAATTGGAATAACACTCCAATACAAAATTCACAGTTTTTTATAATGGAAATGTTCTGAAAATTACTTAACGTATACAGTTCATGTCATGTTAGTTTGCTGTCGAGCCACAGATCCTGGCACTTAAATTGGTTGACACATTCGATTTGATTATGATGTTTCGTTGTCAATTCGATCAAGTGAAGTCAATCTAAAATATTCAATAAGTACGAGTATGCTTGCCCATCAGCTATGGAAAAGTGTTGTATAGAGTTTCTTAAAAATTGCATTTGGATACGCTTGGAAAAATGCGTAATCCAAAATATTGGAGAGGCGAGGGTACGGGTAAGTGACACCCCTAAGGGTTAAGGATGGGGGTAAACACAATCGGGGAATATGTTTAAAAGAGGTAAATTATTGAGTGATGGTCTTATATTTTACACCTCTAACATCACCCTGGGAGCAGAAATTAGTATTCAATTTGTGATTCATCATTCAGCCAATTTCAAAAAAATCTAGTTGCGGTGTGTATTTTGTGTTATAACCCGGAGTCTGTTGATTTGTACCGCTTCTTCTTCGTTTATTGAGTTCATAAAAATATATTTCCTAAATATTATATTTTAATTGGGTTGACTTCTTGGATTCTACTTGGATTCAATTCATGAGGCAAGTTTTGCTCCAATGCATTGGAGAAATTTCGCAAATTATTCCCGTGTGTCATTTGAATTTGGTTGCATAGTGTTTCTTGTGATATGCGTAGGAAAGAATGTCCTCAGAACCTTTAATAAATAGTTTTTTTCTTTTATCTTTTTGATAATCTCGAAATTGTTTGTTTCTAAAATGGCATTGAAAATAAATCGAATGACATATCATTGAAATGATTGAAAAGTATTTTCAAATGAATAATTGCAATGTTGGATAAAAGCATTAAAACGAAAAAGAAAAAATGGAACAAGATTTAAAATGATTAATTAAATTGTAATTTTAAATAAGAAAACACAAAGAGATGACATTAACTATTGTATATAAAAGAATTTATCATGTTGAAGAGCTTCTAAATACTTTTACAACAAGTACATATCGATTTTGGGTTGTGTCACTGTTATAGTTAGGGTGCAAGATATTGTATATGTATCTAAAAACCGAGTTGCCGCTTACATTTGTCATTCCTTTAAAGAATTTGCGTAACTTTTTGAGTTTATGTACAGGCGAAGCAAGAAAAGAGAGTATGAAACTTTTTTCTCCACCTCTTTCCCTCAAACTGAAAACAACGCTTTCAGGAGGGCGAAAAGAAAAATAAGTAAACACTTATTTTCCCAATCGTCTACAAACTCCTAAGAAATTGTTTCAGTAATTACCTGACTCATGTTTTGAACTTGATATATGTATATTAATTGTTCAATCCTCATATCCCTAAAAACGTAAGTAGTCATGCTGTATTTAATCCAATAAGCGTTGTGAATGTTGATAACTACTCGTATCTACATTAATTAAATGATATTTTAAATAAATACCAAAGTATTGCGCTTGAATTACACTGAACAACAAATTAGAAATTGTTGATTTCCGTTGCGGTGAGTTGATGGTTTTCTGAAAGTGGACAAAAAGTATTTATTATTTATTAGTTATTTTCAAAAAGTATTTATTTATTCATCAACAACTATCTTGTCCCCTTCAAAGTAATCCCCCTCAGATATAATAAATACACTTATGCCAGCGTTTTTTCCAATCCGCGAAACACTTCTGAAATGCGCTTTTTGGTATCGCCAACAGCTCCTGTTTCGATTTTTCTTTTATCTCCTCAATCGTAGCAAAACGCTTTCCTTTCATCGGTGTCTTCAATTTTGGGAAGAGGAAAAAGTCAGCGGGGACCAAGTTTGGTGAATACGGTGGTTGAGGCATGATAACGGTTTTGTTTTTGGCCAAAAACCTACGCTCAAGCGACATTGTTTTTGCTCAAAATTTAGCAATTTTGGAACAATCTTCGCTGCCGCACATTTCATGCCTAAAACATCCGTAAAAATTGCTTGGCATGAGCCGAACGATATGCCAACATCATCAGCAACCTCTCTGATCTCTGATAGTGATTCGACGATTATCCAAAATCAGTTTCTTCACTGCGTCAATGTCAATGTTTTCATCGGTTGTTGACGTGCTCGGGCGACCAGGACGAGCATCGTCATTGACATCTTCTCGGTCTTCCTTAAACCGGTTATACCACAATTGAACTTGTATTTTGCTCATAGTAGACTCGCCAATGGCCACAGTCAACATTTCAAATGTCCTTGCGCATTTAATTTCATTTTTTACACAAAACTGAATACAGTTTCTTTGATCCATTTTTTTGAATATTAAAAAATCGAAGAGCACACCAAAACACGACTAACCTTTTTATCTGTCAAAAACAAACTGACAATCCAAAATGGTTGGTATTGCCAACATATATAACAGACATGTGTGAAAAAATGCGAAAATCGAACATACGTAACTCACGAAATTTGAAAATAACGGTTATTTTTTGATCACACCTCATACGCTCATCCAAAGACTCGTAGAAACTGCTACAGCACAATTTATTTTTATGGCCAGGTCAAGGCACAACTGGGGTCTGATACTTAGCTAACGATGGGTAAATTTCTTATTTGAAGACCTAAGTCTAAGCTTAAAATCTAAAGCAAAATTGTTCGTTGGAAAGCTTAACAGTTTTAACTATTATACCAGCTCCCTACTTCCTCATTGGACCCTTATTTTTGGAAGATTTTGGTAGAGTTATTTTTTTAAATGCTCATCAAATGTAAATGGCTTGGAATAATGACATACTTTCTTGGGGAAAAATTTTTCTCATAATAAGGGAAAGGTGGCGCTCATTTACCAAAATTACTCCCTTCTTTTTAGACATTTCTACACAAAATTTCCGAAAAAAAGAGTTTAGAGAAGAAGTGAAAAGTTGGAGTGAAACCCGAAATTGTTTAGATTTTCGCAACCAACAACTTTTCCTGAGACATCAAAGTTGGAAGACTTCAAAATAAAGATCGTTGCCGACTCCCAGCAGCCCTCTATGACACAATTATATTCTCCGTAAAATACAAATTTTAAGTCGGGCCAGTTCAAATGTGTTTTGGGAGATATTGATCACGCCAGAGTCTTCTATCAAAAAACTTCCAAATATCAGTGTTGATAATTATAGTGTTGTACTGTGTTATTGAATATATTTAACAGTTTTTTGTAAACCTATTTTTGTAAGCTGTCAGGATATTTACCAGCAAAGCAAATCTACTTATTCGGGCCGGAACAAAAAACAGCCTACATGAAAAAATTAAAAGCAATACACAAAACTTGGTCTGATGATGATGATGATGATGATGCAACGAAAAAATCAGCAAATATGTAGAATAAATGAAAATTTTCGGAAAATAGAACGCAATTTTAACGAGCGCAATGAATTGCACAAAAATTATATACACACAAAAAACAAAAAAAAAACAAAATAAATAAAAATCAGCGCGAAAAAAAAAATGAAAAGCAAAACTGAGTATATTTGAAAATGTAAATTAAACTTTTACATAAATTCATTGAAATTGTGTAAATGTTTGAAGAAGCAGCGTTAAAGTGTGCGTGCGTTGGTGCTCGGAATGCTGGCAGTAGCGCTGTAAGGCGGAGAGGCAGCGCACAGCAGTTACTATAAGAGCAACTGTGAGAAGAAGAGTAAGAGTGAGCACAACCGTTAACCGAAACAAGCACAACAATAAGTAAGTTAGAGAAAAAAGTAGCGCAAAAACCAACTGAAACTTCATTGCAAAAGTTTGAAGCGATGAGCGTGAATTTTAATTTTTAAGTTTTTATTTTTTCTATGCTTTCCACTCATTTCTAAATATGTAATGTAACAAATACAAACCAAAGTTGAGAAAAAACCCACAAACGGAGCAGTATAGCAGTGGAGCAAAGAACGAAACCGTCAAAAAGTGCAAAAATGCAATCAGCGTAAATGAAAAGCGAAATGTCAGTTGATGGGAAAAGCTATTAAGAAGTCGTTAAGCATAGTTAGCACAGCAGTGCGGTGCTGTTGCGAATGCTGGATGCGCTACGCTGACAGGCAGAGCGAGGGAGAGTGTATGAGCGACAGAGAGAGAGAGCGCGGGTGGCAGTGTGAGATCGTAGAATCTTGCTGTTGTTGTTGTTGAGCTATTGACAAGAATGTAGAGAGAAGTAATGAAGATGACAGCAGTAGAAAATAAAAAGTAAAAATTACCAATTCATTGAGAACATTTTGAGAATAATTTCAATTTTCCTTTCTGCGTAAGGAAAATGAAGCAAATTTTAATTAGTACAAAACTGGTCACGAAAAATCATAAAAATTATAATTGGAAATTGGAAATTGGCTGCATTGAAAAAATATGAAATGTTGAAGCTTTATATTGATTAGTAGTTAAACTTGGCAACCATGTACCGAAGCTTCCCAGAGAAAGGGAGTGAAGAGAATAATGTTTAGTACCTATTATTTCAATAAATTTCAGTAAAACCCACACCACATGAATGGGTACCGTGTACCCTGATGATTTTGATTATTAAGAAATGTAGTCAAGGCAAATCATAAGTTGAAAACTTATAGCAAGTCATAAGTTTTCAAATCATACATCAAGCCCTTTAGGACTTTTAGAACAGCCTGTCTGTTGCTGTAGACATTTGTCGATTTTCCTAAATATACAGGAATACCATATGGAATATCTTGCAACTTCAATGATATCTTGTTTCCTCTAATTACACAATGCAACATCACTATTTCCGCGACGATGAATGGAAGATATTTAAAAGAAGACTTTGCCCTGATCAAGATATTTCTCTACGAGGAGTTTTAGTTCACCATAGAGGTCTGATGGAAGTCGGTGAGAACGATTTTGAAGTTCTGATGTTCGCTAGGAAAAGCTGTTGTATCGTTCCCCTTATTATGAGAAACATTTTTACCGCAGAAAGTATGCAATTTTTTCAAACCATTTTCACTCTTTAAGCATTTTAAGAAAATGCTTACCAAACACTTAAAAAATAAATAACCTGGGAGGAAGTCCAGGGTTGGAGTAAAAGTAAAAACTGTTAAGCTTTTCATAATGAACAATTTTGCTTTAGATGTCAAAGCTATAAGACTTCAAATACAAAATTTACCCATCGATTGCTATCTGATTCCAATTGTGTCCTTGAACCGACGATCAACAAGAGCAGGGTGGTTTTTTTTAGAAGTGTGGTTTTCAAGAAGAAATAAAACGCATATAAATTAATGTTATGGCCTAGAATTTAGCTTTATTATAAAGATAAGGACTTGCCATTATGTTTTAAAAACAATTTCGCAAGTGGCAAGTGGCCACGGCGGCTGGTTCGAATAAATTCCAGCCGAGAGGCCCAATTTTCGATGACTTTTTGCAGCAATTGGGACCGTATGTCAGTAATAACGCGCCGAATATTCTCTTCCAAGGCGACAATCGTCTCGGGCTTATCTGCGTAGACAAGCGACTTCACATAACCCCACAAAAAATAGTCCAGCGGTGTTAAATCGCACGATCTTGGAGGCCACGCCACAGGCCCACGACGCGAGATAATGCACTCACCAACAATTTCCTTCAATAAATTGATTGTGATTGTTTCGTTGGCTGTATGGCATGGATTGCCGTCTTGTTGGAACCAAAGGTCGTCCGCATCAACATCCTCCGAAAACATCAGGCACGAAAACGTCATTAATCATGGCTCTATAGCGTTCCCCATTGACTGTAACTTTACGACCGTCTTCATCTTTGAAGAAATATGGACCAATGATTCCCTCTGTCCATAGAGCACACCAGTACACCAAACAGTGACTTGAGGATGTAACGGCGTCTGAACAATGGCTTGCGGATTATGATCACTCCAAATGTGACAATTTCGCTTATTAACGTACCCATTCAACCAAAAGTGAGCTTCATTCCTGAAAAAAAATTTCTTGAAAATCGGGATCGGTGGCCATCTCGTTTTGGGCGCATTCACCGAACGTGCGATGTGCTTGAAGGCCGTTCGGCTTCAATTCTTGCACGAGTTGGATTTTGTAAGATCGCAAACCAAGATACTTCCGAAAAATCTTCCATAAAGTGGATGGGCACAGCTCCAATTGATGCGTGCGATGGCAGATGGACTCATTCGGGTCTTCTTCGATGCTCTGCTTCACAGCAGCAATAACGTCTTCGGTGCGCACTATACGGCGTCTCTGATGATTCGCATTATCCACTAGAGTAAACGTGGTTACCGACTCTGCTGGGCGATTATGTCAACCGAATATTGGACGCAGCGCGCGATGCGTCGCGCGATCCGAACCATTATTTTGGTAATAAATTTGCGCAATTTGCAAACATTGTTCAGGAGTAAGTATACTCATTATGAAATGTTAAACCAAACTGAGCATAAATCTATTGACAGCTGTCAAAAAGACCAACTCCGAAAAAAGTATTGCCAGATTGAAAACCACACTTCGAAAAAAACACTCTTTACTTGATTTTTCTCTGTTACTATATTTTCATGTTTATTATTACCACAGATAGAAACACTCATGCGAAAAGCTCGGCCTAGGCCCTCCATGGGCTGTTGTGCCATTAAAAGTAAAGTAAAGTAAGAAACACTCATTTCAGCAGAACTTACGCGATAATTGACGAATGACGAAAATTGTCATTTAAATCTTTTGGCCGCGGAAATGAGAACGCACCGAGGTCTCTTAACGGACTTCAACTCAAGTCGGAAAAAATTTAACCAGAGATAATCAAAATGTTAATGGTTTTCGAAATCAATGTAAAAGTTAAACACGGTGAGGAATTTATCCATAGTTACTGTTTTTAGAATAATTATAGCTAGTTAATGTCTTTATCCTCAACTTCTTAATACATAACACGTCGAGATAACGCGTCTTGATGGTGATTTTGTATCTAGAGTCGAATTAAGTTGAGGGATAAAACTTTTAACTTATACATATATTACATATCCCTTTACCCTTTTATCCTTATTGAAAAATATGTAGGTTACATATGTTACTTAATGAAATATTGTAGGTATGTATGCTTAAAGCTACTAGAAAATAATAATAAAATCATACGAGATAGTAGCGTAGGAGTACAATCACAATGCTGGCACCTACTCACATACATACCTACTTGTATGCGAGAGTGAAGAGGAAAAGAGTTGCTGCTACTCATATACAGTAAACTTTCAGTAAAACGTACCACTCCTAAATGTGCATTTGAAGTCCAATACTTCAAAAGTTGTCCTTTTCTATTGTGCGAAAAAAGGACTTCGATCGTAATACCCAACACATTCTCATTAATGAAATGAAATACGCATACCGAAATGGTTATTAATTATGTAATTAGTTTGTTGCAGTTATTGAGTGTGCACTGTACATGTGTAGGTAGGAGAGTAAAAACTGCATCATTGTGCACTCTTCATTCTCCACGCTTTAACGAGTGTAGAGTGTAAAAAACCAACCGATGTACGAAGCTCAGTACTCACAGGCGCAGTATATACCATATGTAATATTATCTAGTCTTTGTTGTTGTTAACATCATTACAAAATAGAGAAGAAAGAGTACGTTCTGTATGAAAATATGTATCCACACACACACATACACTCGTACAAGTTACATGCATGTACACGGTACACGGTACAAGAATGAGTATGAAAGTTTTCTCATTAGCGCAGCTAATTACCGTGACGTTGTTAACGTCAACGTGTTGGTTGTATTGAATTTGTTGTCAACATGAGCATGCAGAGGATCGTCGACATTAAGATACTATACACATACACATACACACATGCATGGCACAGGATATTGCACTTGACCAAAGGATAACAACAGCACACATGCACACACGCACACATGCATACATAAACTTTGCTGTGCAAGTGTCAAGTGCGGTAATGATGCTATTATGTATGGCATGTACTATGTATTTTTGTATATTGTATAATGCTATAATTGTCACTGATTGGAAAAGAATGTTACAAAGTTATAAAAGAACATTAAAAACTATAAAAAGAAAAAAAAAATTAAATAAATCTGTAGCGAAAGAGCAAAGCAGAACATGCTCGAAGCATTTAGCCGTACTCGTGCCTACGAGAGATTTCAGATTATTTCCTATGAAATGTGCAAATCTAATGTAATATCAAAGTAATTATGAAACTTTTATTGCCACATTAAATATTGATAATTGTGTAAATATTGATACTTACTAACCATTCTAGGTCGTTTTTATAAGATTACTTATACTTAATATAAGATATAAGATTACTTATACAGCGGCACTTATACATGACCCAGTGGCTTCGCTGGCTGGGTCATGTTGAGCGAATGGAAGAAAGCGCTCCGCTCCGGCTAGAAGGGTGTTTTATTCGAACCACGGTGGAGGAACACGCAGAAGGGGTCGTCCCAATCTCCGTTGGAAAGACCAGGTACAGGGCAACCTGACTGCACTCGGTTTATCAACTGGCGCCAGCGCGCGCATAGCAGAAGTGACTGGCTAAGCTTCGTAGAGGCGGTCAAGACCGATCATCGGTTGTAGTGCCAGCTAAGTAAGTAAGTAAGTAATATTGTGCGCTAGTTTCCTCCCTAACTGGTTAAAAGTCGAATGGGATTCTTGTGTGTTGTTATTCCGGATATCAATAGAAATCCGCCACAAGAAACTAATTTAGTTAGGCTGTGGTTATATTCAAATTTTACTTGGCGAACACCATGCAATTGTTGTTGCCCGAACACGAAAAAAGAGCTTTTACTCACTCTCACAGCGAACACGATATGCTGGGTGAAATGTACACGCCGAGTATTCAGGGTGTCAATGAGTTATTCTACAAAAAAAGAACAAAAATGTATGTAAAATAGAAGGAAACCTATTCTGCAAACCTTTACATCATTATTTTCAGATGCAGAAAAGCGAAGTTGCGAATGTTTTTAGTTTTTAAAAGTGAATATTAAATATATTATCCATAAAACTTACTTTACTTTACTTTTAATGGCACAACAGAACATGGAGGGCCTAGTCCGAGCTTTTCGCATCCACTCATGTTGTGCGTGTTATATTTGTACATGAATGAAAGGGACCTACAGTTTAATGCCGAATCCGAACGGCGAAGTGAAAAGCTTTTCATAGCAATTTTTACTCTTGTAGGTTTGCCAAGAGGTGGTGCCGTGTAGAAAAATTATTTTTTCTACTTTCTGATTTCGCCTGTGCCGAGATTCGAACCCCGGACACTCTGCGCAGCAGACCAACGCACTACCACTACGACACAGCGACCACATTATTCATAAAACTATTGAAGTAAAATCATATTATTTTCATAACTTTTTAATTATATTATTAATTTCACGCTCCATATTAATAAAATCGTTTAAAGTTTTTTTGGTATACCATTAAGTGTTGCCGTTGCGAATAAAAAAGTATTAAAAAAAACTTGAATTTCACCCAGAAGCAACTCTGTAACGAACTCCAATATAACCACTACACCCAGCACGAGAGTAAAATTTGATGTGTTCGTCGAGCAGTGAACACCAGTATAACCAGCAGCTTAGTGAGCAATAATCGATTAATAACTGCTGCAACAAATTTCGGAATTCAATTTGAAACATTTAATTCATTTTGATTATGTGCAAAATGTGAACATTTAAGCTCATGGTAGGTGCTAAATTGGAAGTCATGTGTTATTCACTTTTTCTTTCTCTTTTTTTTTGGCATTTTGTTTCCATTTTTCTTATACACTAAACAACCAAAAATTCATTTATGCTCTTGTTGTGCTTTTAACCTTTTCCTCTATCTATTTCTGCTCTATAGTCTCATTATTTTTATACACAAACAACATAACTGAGAACACAGTTAGTCGATGTGCTTTTTATCTCTTTCTCTTATTTCTTTTTCTTGTTGTTTTATGCTCTCTCATTATTTGTATTCTACAACAACACCACCAAGTATTCCGTTACTTGTGCATGTGATCTTTCAACCTGTAATATCTTCTCTCTCTCTCTTCTTAAGAAATCGTTTGTTTTAAAGGCTTTGTGATATTATTTCCACAAGCTGCTTTAAGAAGCTTTTGGGAAGTTTTTATGAAAATTTTATTGCATCACTTCCACTTTGTATTTTTGAGAAGTTCTGTGAGGTGCTGGTTATACTGGTGTTCGCTGTACGACGAACACATCATATTTTTCTCTTGTGCTCGGTGGAGTGGTTATATTGGAGTTCGTTACAGCGTTGCTTTTGGGTGAGATTCAGGTATTTTTAATACTATTTTATTCACAACGACAACACTAAATGGTATACCAAAAAACTTGAAACGATTTTATCAGTATGGAGAGTGAAATTAATAATATAATTGAAAAATTATGATTATACAGGGTGTTTTTTTTTTAGAAGTGTGTTTTTCAAGAAGAAATAAAACGCATATAATTTAATGTTATGACCAAGAATTTAGCTTTATTATAAAGATAAGGATTTGCCATTATGTTTTAAAAACGATTTCGATCAAGTGGCCGCCGAGGCTGGTTCGAATAAATTCCAGTCGGGAGGCCCAATTTTCGATCACTTTTTGTAGCAATTGGGGCCGTATGTCAGTAATAACGCGCCCAATATTCTTTTCCAAGGCATCAATCGTCTCGGGCTTATCTGCGCAGACAAGCGACTTCACATAACCCCACTAAAAATAGTCCAGCGGTGTTAAATCTCACGATCTTGGAGGCCACGCCACAGGCCCACGACGCGAGATAATGCGCTCACCAAAAGTTTCCTTCAATAAATTGATTGTGATTGTTTCCTTGGCTGTATGGCATGGATTGCTGTTTTGTTGGAACCAAAGGTCGTCCACATCAACATCCTCCAATTCACAATTCCGGCACGAAAAAGTTTTTAATCATGGCTCTATAGCGTTCCCCATTGACTGTAACATTGTAACATTACGACCGGCTTCATCTTTGAAGAAATATGGACCAATGATTCCCTCTGCCCATAGAGCACACCAGCACACCAAACAGTGACTTTTTGAGGATGTAACGATGTAACAGCGTCTCAGCAATGGCTTGTGGATTATGATCACTCGAAATGCGACAATTTTGCTTATTAACGTACCCATTCAACCAAAAGTGAGCTTCATTGCTGAACAACATTTTCTTGTGAAAATCGGGATCGGTGGCCATCTCAGAACATGTGACGCGCTTGATGGTCGTTCGACTTCAATTCTTGAAATGGTAAACCAAACTGAGTATAAATCAAGTGACAGCTGTCAAAAAGACCAACTCCGAAAAAAGTATTGCCAGATTGAAAACCACACTTCTAAAAAAACACCCTTTAATAGGATTTTTCTTCAATAGTTTTATGAATACTATTTTAATATTCATATGAAAATAATTAAATACAGGTTTGCATGTTTTCAATTTCACATACATTTTTGTTCTTTTTTAACTCTTTGACACTCTGAATACTCGGCGTGCTCGGTGTTCATTTCACCCAGCATATCGTGTTCGCTGTGAGAGTGAATAAGAGCTCACTCTTCGTGTTCGGGCAACAACAATTGCATGGTGTTCGCCGAGCAAAATCTGAATATAACCACAGCCTAAGTGGAAGTTTTTTTCTTGGAATTTTCTCGAAAACTTTCATATATTTAGCTTGATTAGAAGCCATAATGAAGCGTTTGTATTGTTTTTAATTTTTTTTCTTCATTCC